>VZTI01005254.1:0-16161 GCA_013397865.1 Struthidea cinerea | reverse complement strand
GTGGGGGGACTGGGGAGGGGGCAGGGAGAGTTGGTGGGTGTTGTCTGACTTTGCATTAGACTTTCCTGAAGTGCGAGTTGAAATTGAAGATGCCTATATTTTTCTCCCTGGACGGTTCTCCTGAGGAAGTGAGGATCTTTTGCAATCAATCTCTCACCACTGTGTTGCTATTACTGCAAATCCTCCAGCAGTGGAAATCCTGAAGCATTAGCACAGACTGGCTGTGGAGCTTTCTCAGCTATAGCACTGGGGAGACATGCTGGATGCTGTAATTGTAAGAGTACTGGCAACTGAATTTACGATAATGTGGCAATTTCCACTGCTGGTGGTGTCACGCAGTTCACTCGTAAGACTTTTCCTTAGGAAGTTCGATTCTTCATCAGAAGACATTCTTTCGAGACAAGGTGTCTGGGAAGCAGCTTTGCAATGAGAGGCTGGGCGTCCTAGCAGACACTAAGTGGAACAGACAGCGGCAGTTTGCCTTTGTGGAAAAGAAGGTAAATGGCGTGCTGAGCTGCATTAGGAGCAGTGCTGCCGGCAGGTGGAGGGACGGGATTCTGCCCCTCCCCTCAGCACTGGTGGTGTCACGCCTGGAGCGCCGGGTCGTGCTTGGGCTCCGAAGTACAAAAGAGACACGGCCCTGCTGCAGCAAGTCCAGCAATGGGCTGCAGAGATGTTCAGGGGGCTGGAATACTTTTCCTGTGACAAAAGACTGAGAGAGTTGTGACTGTTCAGCCTGGAGAAGAGAAGGCTCGGGGGGAGATCTTAATAGCGTGTACGAGTATCTGAAAGGAGGTCGCACAGACAGAACAATTGGTGGTGGGCACAAACTAAAGCCCAGGTGGGTCCCTCTGAACATCAGGACGCTTTTTCTCAAGTAAGGGTGACTGAGCAATGGCACTGGTTGCACAGGGAGGCTCTGAAGACTCCATTCCTCAAAAGCAGCTGAAACATGACTGTAGGAGGCCCTTCCTGACCTGGGGTTTGGACTACATGACCTCCACTCCAGATGTCTTTCCAACTTCACCCAGTCTGTGGTTCTGTGATCTGATAGCTGGGTAGGTCCAGCCAATGCAGGTTAAGAGTCAATATTTTGGGAGTATGTGACAGAAAAACAAAGTATTTAAACATACGCCCTGGTAACCCAAAATGTCACTGTATTGGATGTCTATCTGTGCACAAAATTGTTACTGTCCCTTTCAGACCCTGCAGCCACAAAACGGAAGGGCGGGGCAGGGGCTGGGGGTGCCGCGGTCTCTTTAGAAGTCAAGGCACTGAGGCAGAGGCTTTCTCCCACTGCTCCCTTTGCCTGTTGGCTTTTTTCTGCCTCTGCTCACAATACCAACTCTAGAAGCTGCATTTCACAATTAAAATCTGTTTCAAGTGGGAATTTTGCAACACCTGTCTGCAGCCACAGCACCATGCTGGGACAAACGGAGCAGCCCTGCTCCGCAGGGTCACCACAGCCGCCTGCTTTTGCTTGTTAGTAAACTTATTTTTTCAGTTATATCTACTCATATTTATTTCTCCTTACTGGTGGAAGGGGATTGGTTAAAACTAAGGGGAGATAACTCATTTTAAAGTGTCCCCCTCAACTGTCTTAAACCAAGACAATTTATTAACCTCCTTTCATAATTTTGGGTACTGTGGAGTAATATCCTCATATTAATTCTTCTGTGCTGACTGGTGCTGGTGAAGGGGTCTTGTGGATTCTACAGCTCATGCCTCTAGTGCTATTTCTGCTTTTAGGATTTACTTACTACACAGCCCTTGCGCGTGTACCACAACATGAGTTGTATGGTGCTTCAGTATGCCTGTGCTTGCGTATTTGCACTACATTATCATAAATCATCTCTAGGGACAATAGAGAGACTAGAAAGATGTCTCTGGCCTTAAACCCATTCTCCTAGTCCCATTATGTTTTCTAAAAGAAGATATCCCTGCTAAAGAAAGTTTTATATTGGAAAGCTGTACTTAAATATGATGATAGTAGGTCCTGTTTTGAGGTTTGTCTGTACCAGCACAAGTTTTGTTTAAGAATCAGTTAAGAATGCTAACTTGCTCTTTAACATTATCTTAGCTGTTACGTTCACCTCAGAATATGAAAAATGCTATTATAACCCTAGGCTGAAGAAAATACTGGATTGTTTGCTTAAACTTACAAAATACTTTTCTGTATAAAAATCAGCCATTGATTTTCACTGCCATTCCTTTTCTGTGCTCCTTTTTTAATGTTTTTATCCTTTACTGGGTTGAGGTAAAATCTCTTCTTGTCAGCCTTGCACTGAAATCAGCTTAAGCTGGTCTGTGGCAAAGGAGCTTTAGTTAACTTGATTTTGGCTGTTTTATGAGAGAGACAGGTGGCTTTAGATACATGGAACACCATATGGGAACATAAACACTACACAAATTCAAAATCAAAAAGACCTACTCCATACCTGACTCTTAATTCTAAAAGACCATGAACTCCTAACCTGTCTTATATTTCTCTGAGCTCCCGCATGCTCCCTTGGACAGTTAGGTCTTCATATCAATAAGCATTTGGTTTGCAAGTTTGCCTAGATTTCAGCCCCTGCTAAGAACATCAGGGCAGCTGTAGCAAACCTGCCAGGCCCATTGTGCTGTCTGTAGCAGTAGCCTAGGGAAGAGTTTAAGAAACTGCTTTAAACAAACTTCAGAGCTGCTCAGAGGCTTTGTGATACCTTTATATTTGATTGAAGAACATTAAACAGCCCTTAGAGTGAAGCCTGGGGTTCAGAACTTACCCTGTTTCACCTGAGCATCCTAAGAAAGATGTTCATTCTCTCATTCAAAGATAATGGTTTTAAAAAGAAAGGTGGATACCATCTTCAGAATAGCCCACCAGCCTCAGTCCATGGTTTCAAAGTGAGAGCTGTGGGTATCAGTCTCTTCAGGAAATAGGAAATTCCAGTTTTCTCTAAGGACTTATCTTCTGGGAAGAGCCACATCTTCAGAACACACCAGGGCTGTGGCCCAGGCTGCAGACTGGGAGCTGGGAGAAGCCTTTCGCTGACTTGACTGAGTAAGACTCCTAATTTCCAGAGAGGAGTGTGGCTAAAGGTAATTGTGTAATCACCAGTATTTTCTTGGCTGCTCAAAATGTCCTGCCACTTAGTGTGCTTGCTCTGAAAGCCTTTCCAAGGCTACTGTTGTAGGGCAGACAGAAACAGGCTCTGCTCTGGATTCCAAGATAGTTGATTAGAAGTGAACTCCAGTGTGGGTAGTTAACACTTAATTAGTGTGAAGATGTTATTAAGTTGTGCTCACTGTGCTTGCATAACCTCTAGTTTGGAGCACAGGCAGTGCATGGTTGCACAGCATAGCCTGAGTTACCATGCCCTTCTCTTCCATTGAGTATGGAACCTCAAGTGCACCTCAGAGCTCTGCCCTGGCACAGGGCCATGAGAAGCACATAAATAATGTTGCACACATAGCATGAGATGCTTTGCTGTTGCCTCAGTAACTGGCAGAGCAGGCTCCTGTCGATGCAAGAGAATTGAGACATTTGTCACTGCAGTTGCATCACTGTTTGCATCAGAGTTTCTTTTCCCCGTTCCTTTTTTCCTTCCCCTTTTCCTCTCCTGTTCTGTTCTTAAAGCCACCAAATAATTTCCATCAACTCTTCCCAAATACTAGTGCCTGTAGCAGTGGAAGATCTCTGCCATCATAAATGTAGTGCAGGCTTCAAGTTCAAACAATTGTTTTGTGTGCGTATGACTTCCCCGTGGTGGATCACCATGCACGTAGGCATTGCTGGTTCTGTAAGCAGGGAAAAGAAATGTACAGAGAATGAAAAAAATGTTAACCAAGATGTCAGTTAGCTGAATTTAATTATGTGATCAAGGACTTGGGCAACAAGATGACATAAAAGACACTTGATTTCCACAGCATGAACTGTGAAAGGACATGATTCCCTTATGAATGTGTGTTCCTTCTTTCTAATGCATCTATTTACATATCTGTGCAAATATTTATATATATTCCACTTGTATGAAGCCTAGGAAGAACAGGAATTGGTACTCACAGCATTTAGTTGAATGCTGACTTTTTTTGTGTTACAAGTTCAGCACTGAATCAGACAAATGGCACATCTTGCTCTGGGTTCAGAGCTCTGTGACAAGGTCAGAATGTTGGACTTCAAGATTAGCAATGTACTGTTCAGCATTTCAGACAAAGTTTATTGTTCAGATGAGTAGCCAGGTCTTGGCTGGGTAGGTTTAGCTGACTGTAAGCCAATTTGTTTACTTCAAGATACACAGAGAACAAATCTTTTAAAGACAGAATTGATGAAAACACTGAGTTCATGGTGGCCTTATACCACACAAATAATGGTGCTGACCTTCAAAACCAAGGAATTTAACTCTGTGTAACAGCTGTAGAAGTTTAGTTTTTGAGTGATGCAAATGAACACGACAGCTACAAGGGAGCTTTGCGGGATGAATCAAGCAATCCTTCCAGTGCCATGTCTAATTTTGTCTTCTACACCAACTTTCTCTGTGATAAAGTTAGTTTTGTCTCACTAATACTGTTCAAGGAGCAATTAGTGCTGTTAGAACTTCAAAACTAGTATGAAATATTTATTCTTATTCTTTGAAGGAGTTGGGAAGAGAGACAAAATAAGTCTATTATTTAGTCTTTCTTAATTTTGTCTACTGCCATGAAGCTCTCTTCACTTAATTTGGCGGAACCTGGAAAATTCTCCTTGTATGTTCCAGGTTTACTCTGGCTGAGAACCTCCCCTCACAAATGCATGTGAATCAGAAGTCCCATTATATATAGCGTGTTTCTGGTCAAGTCACACCAGCCAGAAGCAGAATTGAAAATATAAAATGTTTTCTCATGGCCTGTAATGCAAACATGTATTTTGCCTGTTTAGTTTGGATTTAGCATCCTAATGTCCAAAGACATTAAAGCATGCTTCCACTGGTTGCAATAAAATTAGCACTTGCTTGCTGCCAGTGTTGCACATGAAGTCCTCTATAAATATTCATTTAAATTACCTAGCTGGGTAGTTAAGTAGTACTTCACAGCGTGTGGTGGCTGTTCAGCCCCACCTAGTATTTACACCTGCAAGGGGCTTATTGCCCATGATCTGCCAAGAGCTGCTCAGATACATAATTTGTCCTGCTTAGAATTCAATATAAGATCAAATAATAAAAGTCCATTTCAGCAAACATCTGCCCATAGAGAAAACATTAAATGACTGTGCTGTCCTCCTTAATATCCATAATGCCGTAATTTGTGTGAGATTGTGAATGGAAATTCAATTTACCTGTTGATGTTTATACCAGCAGATGTTTTGAGTATTTCAGCATTCATTTCATCAAGTAAGTAAATATTTGTTATTATATTTTTCCTAAAGTAGCACTGGCTGATACTGAATGATAGAAAAGAAGGTTTAGTATTTCTGCAGAAATTAATACATATTCCCTCCCCGGAGGTTTCCCCTGACTCTGAAAGGCAGGAAAAATGTTTAAATGTGCACTTAGGTTTATTTACATGTACATACAACTTTGGGAAGACTGTTTCGACATCAACACAAATAGTTTTCTTCCTATTTTACATATAAGCATTTGCTGACTTTCAGTCTGCTGTACCAGAGAAGGTCCACAGAGAACCATACTATTCAGCAGGTGCCAGTAGGAACACAATCTGTGAGACGATTTTATCTGCTTCTCAGGTTGCTGAAGGTTCGAGTAGGAATTTCTTCTAATTGTCTTCTTCCCCTCTTAGCTTATGAAATAAATGTCCTTTATGGAATAGGTATTGATACTGGAGTGAACACAGAATGAGTTTGTTCTTTCCAACAGATGCAAATTGCATTTTATTTTGATCAGTTGTTAAAGACCTTGCAAATGCTCACAGGTGCCATGGGGACGTTTGTGTGTAGAAGATCATGTAGTATCTTCACCTTCTTACTCTGTTGAGATACAAACCTTGGGCTTTTTGGGATTGCAATCCACTGTTCTCATACAGTTGGTCTAAAACCCTGATTTTTAGTTGTCATTGTAACCTTTGTTCTCAGTCAAACAGCTTCAAAGTGATTGCTACATTTCACAGATGGCATTATTTCACTGTGGAGTAGTCTGTCCTCCAAGAATGTAAGAGATGTGGAAGCACCCTGCAGAATAAAGCATCATACCAGTTCAAGACAATTCTTCTCTTCAAGTGAGATGAATACTGGAACATTCACAAAGACTACCTGCCTGATCTGGATTATGGTAGTGGAGCTCTAAATTACACATACAGCTCTCAAGCTTCTCCCGGCGTGCAGGAATGCACAGCCTTAGCAGTGGTTAATGTCCCCACTTTGGGAACAGCTCACTCAAGAATTCTCTTAAAAGCTGGCATATACATCCCTGAGCAGCTTTTCTGTAGTCACAATGTCTGTTGATTACTTGATATCTTTCCATGAATTTTCGTTGTTTTTCCTATTAAGTACTGTGTTGCTGATGTTGTCACTGATGTTCAGAATGATTTGTACTTTTGCACAAACACAGTACTATACTTAGACTAAACAGCATTTTTATTTTTCTCAGTGTTGCACAAGAAGTATGGAATGCAATTTATTTTTAGGTGATACAAACAATAAACATTGCTCTTGAGTTTGGTGTTGTTGTTTTTCACAAACAGCACATAGTGAAAAATTCTTTCAGGACAAATATAAATCAGATTCTGATTCTCTAAATCCCTTGAGATATTCAGTTACTCACTAGGGCATAATGATTTCTATCAATAAGAAAGATGAAACCTTGCACTTTTTGAAAGAGGTTGGATAGATACATAATGACCCTAAATCAATGTATTTTTAGACAACATTTTGTTTCAGTGAATATTGCTAACTGACCAATCAAAATAAACAATTAATGGAACAGTAAAAATTAATATGACAATTTATTATGAGCTATCCTTTTTTTTTCCTTTTGAAAAGATGCAGTATCTCAGAATGCCAGCAAAGTTCTTCAGTTTCTAAAGCCTTACTTGCACTAGAAGTAAACGTGCGCTTTGAAAGTGAAGTAAACCTCCAGATGGACTCTGTTACTTCCACAATGTTGTTCCTGGTAAGTGGATTACTTATGGAATTATTGACAGAGTTTGTCTTCTGCTGTTTCATGCAATCAGTTTTTACTTTTTAACAAAATGCAGTAAAGGAAAGTACTGTGAGAAATCATGGGGAATAGGGCATGACTATGCACTGCCAACTACTATTTTACAGATAGTCTAAAAAAATCCTGCAAATGTGTGTTTGCGTTCCTGACCCAAACATATTTGCAATTTGCATTTGGAAAATGAAGATCCTTGCAGACCAGCACCCCTTGGGTCCCTGAGAGGCAGCCCAGGTGAATATAGAGTTAGCAGAGATTCTGATATTTGTTCTGTGTTGTGCCTTCCTGAGGAATCTCCAAAGACTTGAAGAGAAGGCGTGGGAATTGTCATTTCATCCTATGCTGAAAGGAACTACTTGCTTACAGGAATGAAGTCAGTTCTCAAACAGCATAAGAATGTAGAGGAAGAGCTGAGAAATACTTTTAATTTAGCTGCAGAAATGTATCCAGAGTGTAAGTATTTATGCTGGAATTTGATCAGGAGATTTCAACTTCCAGTCTTTCATTCTGAGAAGTACAATGGCAGCTTTCTAGCTACCTCATATGGACATGGGTTTCTCTGCACTGACAGCTGAACAGCACTTCCTAACTCTGTGATTTCTAATTCCCTGTAACTTCTAATTTCTTTCTGATCAATGTGGAACAATACCTTTTGAATTATTGAAATTATTTTTTTAACTATCTCCTTATTCTCTAGGATTCTTTTGTCCAGCCATTGGCCAGAGCCATCATGACTCGGCTGATGAGATCTTGACAAACAAGCATTGGTAGACAGTGCTTTTTATTAAAAACACCCGTGTGCTTTTGATGCTCAAGTAGTTTTAGCACTTCTCTTTCCTGATTTGTGCATAGAGATGGTTCTGCAGCACTACAGGGCTACCTTTGGTAGTTTTAACTCCCAAATTTCTTACGTTCCCCTCTACCACGTTCCCCTCTACCACGTACCCCTATTTTCTGTGCCTGTTGTGTGTACATCCATCCCCCTTCATTCCACCATCCACTCCTTTCTAAGCCAGCAAGCTACTAATAAAGCTCTTGATGAGACACTGAAACCAGTACCAACAATGCATCTTCCTTCCTGCTGGAGAAGACTGGGGTGTTTGATAAGCCTGGAGCTTTATGCAGACAGCTACAGCTACAAACTGACATTGGTTACTGTGGTACAAGTAAGCGTTGCAACTGTTTAAAGGTGTGGCTCCTCTATAGCGAAGGATTTATATTTCAAAAAGAAAGTAAAACCTAGTAAGTACTTTGTTTCATCCACACTTACATGTGGATGCTGACTGATGAACAGGTAGGCTTGATTATAATATAAATAAGTGAGTTAAAATGGTTGTGACCTGAGACCTAACCCACCAAATGTTTGGGCTGTTCTATATGAATACTGTATCTGTAAAATACATAAACTTCTCACATAAACATATGTTAGTAGAGTTTGCTTTTAATACATAACAGAGTCCTTAAAAATCTCACATACTCTTAACCGGTTTTGCTTACAGTTATGCAGGGAGTGCTGTGTCTGACGTACATGTTGTGGAAATGTAAGACAGAAAAAGACAACCAAACAGAAAAACCCCAAACCAAACCAACGAACTAACCACTGCAAAAAAACCAACCCCAAAACTTAATTGCAAGGTACTCCATAACAAAGACATTTTGTAGCTGTTGTGGCAGCATTCATACACTCATTTTTACTCCTGCGGCTAAGAAGGAGTATTCATGCTAAGAATGAATCCCCCTAAAACAGAAGAGAAGAAATGTAAACTTGTAGCATTTAGCTGAACAAATTCCTACAGGTTTTAATGATCAAGGCAATTGCTGAGCAAGAGTATTTGCTAGGCCAGAGCACCTCACTGTGCACAAAAATAAATAAACATAGAGGAGAAGGGAAACTGAAATGTGTCTCTGAGTATGCCTTGTAATCTCTGTCATGTTCCTTTGGGATAATTGGTCTGTTTGTAATTTCTTGCTAGGGTATAAGAAGTGCAAGTTGCAGTGAATATAATTTTATGTGGGTGGCTAAACTATGGTCTAAATATGAATTGACACTAAGATGGACCTTTTATTTCCCCATGGTCTCATATTTAGATCTTCTTCTTCATAGTTCTGTGAGAGTAAGCCTGCTAACCCCATTCTGATATAGTACAAAAATATGGATCACTTGAGACTGTTCAACCATTCACAGAAAAATCCAGACAAACTTTCCTTTGCAACTCAGTACCATCAAGAGCTGCAGCTTTGTTGAGAGGCAGTAGTCTCATCCTTGTAATAGGTTGTTGCCCTTGACAGTGTCAGAATGGATTAGTATTTGGATATGCTTACAGACACCAGTTGTGGGAGGCTTGTAAGATACTTGTTTCCTGTCTGCAGCATGAACATTAAAGCAAAAAAAATTACAGTCCTAATAACTTACATAAACTTCCTCAGCATTTGTACACCAAAGAGGAAGGAGAGTGTCCTTAGAGGGTGAAAATGAGAGGCAGAGAAGTAGTTGTCCTGAGAGAGCATTAGTTAATTACAGGGAAAAAACTGAATAGTGGATGAGAGGGCAGATTTACTGATAGAGCTACAGGATCACAGCCAACTGCTTGTTAAGACCTTATAGCTGAGCACAGATGTCATGAGATAAATAATCAGCCAAGCTATGGTTTTAAGGGAACTGTAAACCTAACTCCACCCCCTGATTAGCACTGAGAATTATAGCACATATTCTTGTGCTACCAGGCAGTACTTGTGCATCTCTACAGTCCTTTCCACCATTTAAATTGACTGATATCCATCTTCAAAGGCTGTACCATTGCACAGCTTCCCACTTCACCACTGTGGCTGCACCTAGTCCCATTGGAAAATGCAGATTGATAAAAGATGCTCCTGTTTTGGAGTACCTGCTCTAACCATGTATATATATCTCTGCTGGGGAGAGCAACAGCTCTGTCTTTCCTTTGTTCTGCTGTTGCCACCAGGTGTTCTCTAGCCCTGTGACATGATAGATGTATATATTTCTTACTTTGTCTCTATAGTAACAGACTGCCAAAAGAAGTCTGGGAGCTCAGCCATGAGCATAGGAAAAATGGACGATTATAACCCACTATCAGGAAAGCAAACTCTTTAAATGAAGTGTTATGAATGGAAGACTGGAAATAGCACATGTAAGTTTAGATGATTTAAAAAAGGTATTCTTCCATTCTATTTTGTTGCATGAAAGGCAATTGAAATGTTTGGCCTCACCTCCTAGAGGAAAGGAATGGGCATTCTAGTCTCAACACTTGCTTTTATTTTGACACAACTTGTAATGTTACTCTGTGGGTGACCACCACAGATTTTTCCTTTTTGTCACCCTTCATCTCCATCCCCAGTCTACCCAATGCATGATGGTGCAATCATACTTCTGAACAATTCAGTTCAATCCTCAAGTTTCTTGACCAGTTTGCTGATTTAAGCCACACAAGTTCAAACACCCTTGCTTTACTCTCAGCATTCACTGTGACCCAGCTTCTTATATTCCCTTTCATTTACTGTGTGGTGCTACCATCACCTCCCCACAGACCGTCAGGTCCAGCTTAACCCAGCACCACCACATTCACCACTAAACCCTATTCCCAACTGCTGCATCCACACATCTTCTAAATACCTTCGTGTATGCTGGTCACTCAACCACTTCCCTGGTGGGAAGTGCTACAATGCTACAATGCCTGACCACCCTCTCAGTGAAAAAATGTTTCTTAACATCCAATCAAAACCTCACCTGGCACAACTTAAGGCCAATTCCTCCTGACCTGTCACTTTTCAACTAGGAGAAAAGACTGACCTCCACCTTGCTACATCCTCCTCTCAGGCAGTTGTGGAGAGTGATAAGATCCCTGCTGAGCCTCCTTTTCTCCAGGCTGAACACCCCCAGCTCCCCCAGCTGCTCCTCACAGGACTTGTACTCCAGACCCTTCACCAGCTCCATTGCCCTTCTCTGGATTCGCTCCAGCCCCTCAATGTCTTTCTTGTCATGAGGAGCCCAGAACTGGATTAAGGACTTGAGGTGTGGCCTCACCAGTGCCCAGTACAGGGGAACTGTGCTTTGCATTAGCATTGTTTAGCTCCACACATGTGTTACCACCTTGTGGTTTTTGGGCTTAAAAAGTGTTTCAGCTGCATTTCAGAGTGAGAGCCAAATATGCAGCACCTTTGTCTTGCCTTCAAAGTTCAGCATTAGGATATAAGGAAGCAATTGTAGAGTATGTAGCATATCAAATATTTTGGAAACCATTGAAACTAAAAGCAAGAATTAGAAAATTTAAGTGATGAAATGCAAAGACTCCAAAGACTCACCAAATCCTCCCTGAGAGATAAAAGCTGCTTCCAGCTGAGTTTTAGATAGTTATGTTTTTGGCTGAAAAATGGATGTGAGTAATGAGACCTTGTTGATCTTCCGTGGGCCATGAATTCTTTCCTGTTAGCAGCACTGCAGAAGCTATTCCAGCCACTGTGCAGGCTTGTGGAAAATGTGTGTGTGTTGTGTGCACACACATACATGATGACGTAGGTTTGCTACAGTATGGTATGTATTGATCTCTGAATTGCCTTACGTGAAGGCAACAATTGTCTTTTGTGTTCACTGCAATTTTTTTGCCAATATGTAAAAATTTAGAAAAACCTTGCATTTCACCACTGTCTGTAGAATTGGGGCAGCATATTAGCTACGAAAAATAAGAGACACAGAAAAAAATCTTGTGAAATCATTCCTTTGAAGCTGAAATAAAAACATTGTTATGCCCAGAGATTAATTATGAATAATCAGATTCTGACTTTAATCTGTTCAGTTAAGGGGGGAAGCATGGATGCGTTGATGAAGAATATTTTTCCATCTTAAAGTGATCAAAGTATTTTTGTATATTTGCAGAAATTGGTGGAGATATGACAGTCAGAGATGGGGAAAAAGGGTAGCAGTTCAGAATAAATAATGGCATCAGATGAAACATGGAACAAACAGGGGAAAAAATGGAAGGAACTTGTACTGGAAGTTATGCAAAATCCTGCATGGCTTTGTAGAAAACAGTAAACTCTCAGTTTCCCCATAATGAGCCAGCTAACTCTGTAGGAAGCCAGTTGTCTTCAGTTTTCATCTCTGCAGTTATAAAAATATCACAATGTACAAAAAAATTGTAACAATGGCCAAGGGCTGTTTGCTCAATGCCTATGCTATGCAGTTAGACTTTGTATATTTTCTTTTGGTTGTAGATTTTGTTATTAATTTCAGTTTCTCTCCATCCTTTTTGAAACTCATGCACCAATGAGCCAGAAGTTCGGTCCTGGAGGAGAGGAATGAAGAAGCAATGTGTTCAGGCCAGAGATGTATTTTTATTAGAGAAGGCAATACTGGGAATGAGTAATGTTTGTTGTTTTTTTAACCTGCTGACGGATCTGGTAAGTGTAAGGCAAAGCTGGAGATAACTTTGTCTCCAGCATGCTCTGTTTATTAGCCAACAAGGAAACTGCTTACTAGCAGGCATTGTAAGAGTGAAAAGACAGCAAATACCACAAACTTTTCAACACACACTCTGAAAAGTGTCCCTGTGTACAGAGCTGTCACCCTGCAGCCCAGTACCAGAGCCTAAGCCTGTTCCTTACAGTAATCCACATGGCACATTGGCCTGAGTTGCATCTCTCCACAGCCTCGTGATTCCTGCCTGCCTCCCCTATCAGGCACCTTTAGCCTGCAATTATTACCTGCACTGTTAAGGACAAGTAACATTCTTTCTTCATGGCTTTTCCTCCCTCTCAGCCTTCACTGTGGTGATCTGTGGTTTCATTTTTTTGGCATAACCTTACACCAGGAAGAAACTGTCAGGAAAGTATAGACCAGTTTTAGAGTCAGTTTGTTTTTTCATACTTTTTCATACCCAGGTTTCATACTTTTTTCATACCCAGGTTTCAATTACAGGTTATCATGCAAGAACAAGGCTCAGGGCTCTTATGTACGTGGAATGCCTGTGGCTTTTCCAGTTCTCGGCATTTCTTCTGATACAGGAAAAAAAAGCCAGATTAAATGATAGGAATGCAGTACAAGTCTCACTTTCCTTCACTTAAAGTGTAATAAGACCCAGTGACTGCTGAAGCAATGAATCACCACCATTTACATATACAGGTCAGCAGGGAACATTCTCTCACAGCTGAGAGCATCCTTGCAGTCAACACTTTGCTACTCCCATGGCAGCCGCCTCTCGGCAAACCCAGCCCAATGCATACACATTCCTATTAGCGGTCCCTTAACCAGCACACAGGCGGTGTGGTGAGGAGGCCACACTTTTCACTGCTGGGAGGAGACCTGACCCATGCAGGGACCCTTCCCTCTTGAGAGATGTTCCAGGGCTCGGCTGGCTTTTCCCTGTGAGGGAAAGAGGCGTTCCCCTTTTATGTTGTCATTTCTCTTTGAGGCCAGCCAGAAGAAGTGAGTGATGGACAGAAGTCAGTGGTGGACCCAGGGTGCGGTCCTGCAGTTGAGGTTTCTGGTGACAAGCAAGAACACTTTATGTAGTCCTTGTACGAGTGGTGTTTGCAGAAAGGGGGAGGTGTTCTCACCTTTCCAAGGTCACGATGCTTTGCATGGAGGTGCTTTCACTCTAACTAAACTCGGTGGAGGGTGAGCTGGGAAGGAAAGGACCTTCTCCACCCGCCTTGAAGCGAGGGAGAGGAATCTCAGCGCTCGCACCGCACGTGTGGGAAGAGGGCTGGGCTGGCTGCGGGCGGGCGGGCGGAGGAGCGCGGGTCGTGCTGCCGAGGGCATATCAGCGCGCCCCAGCGCCGTGCCGAGAACACAGCGTTCCCTGCGCGCCCCTGAACTGCGAGTGAACTTCCCCAGCCCGCGGTGCGCCGGGGACCGCGCAGACACACCCCGGGGGGCGGGGACAGAGGCAGGGAAGGAGAGAAGCAGGAGGGGTGGAGGGAAGGAAGTTCCAAAAGGGTTTAGTTCATCGTAAGTACTTAAGGTGGAGTCTTGTTCGGGTTTGCTTTTTTTTTTTTTTTTTTTTTTTTGGGGGGTGTTTTGTTTTTTTTTTGTTTTGTTTTTTTATTCTAATCTCTGTGTGTGTGTTTTCCTTATAAGTAAAAAAAAAAAGGCAAACAAAAAAAAAGCAAGGCAATCAGCATCCCTAAGCAAACATACTTTCAGAAAAGATGTAGAAAAAGAAAAAGGCATTGCTTTTACAGAAAGAGATTTATGGCACTTTTGTTTTTTTTTTTTTACTTCCTGCCATTGTTAAATAAGTACTTTTCCTTTACTCTTCTCCCTGCCCTGAACATTATAATGTTTCATTCCCAAAGGAAACCGAAAGTGCTGTGACCCCACCTAAGAAAGAAAAGACCAAAGGTTTGACAAACACCTCCTCCCCACAAGTTGTTTTATTTTTATGAGTGCCTTTAAAGCAGGTATCTGTCAGAGATTTTGTGCCATTGTGGTGCAGATCTCAGGCAAGGCTTTGTGCCCGTGAGAGGTGCAGAGGAGCAAATCAAGCAGTTTCAGCCTGCAACAGGTCAATGTGTCAGCAGGCTCAGAAGCATGGACATGTTCCTTGGGACTGCATTACTAGGGTTTTCTCTGTGAAAGCTTTGTTAAAAGGGATTAGCAGCACACTTGGGCATTTTTCTTGTTTAGCTCTGTGCCAATCTTGGATCAAAATGAATAAGAAATCTTGAGAGATTTTGGTAGCTATTTTGTATAAGTGCCTATATTTCATGAAAGCATCACAGCTTTTGGAAGACTTTTTTACCTTTCTCTGTTTTGGTTCCATTATGGAGAGCATAGAGGTAACCCATTTACTCATTGTGTGGTATTCTTCACAGTAGCTAAAGTCACCACCTAGTCCAGTTTAAGTGACTTTCAATTTATTATTCAGACCTATCTGGGCACCATCTGCATATTTTGGGTTTGTTGCTCTAGGGGTTTTTTGCAGTAAATTGGGATTTATATTACTGATATGTTATATCCTTAGTGTGTTCCAATCCATTAACCACCTCATAAAATCCTTTAAAAATATTGGTTTTAGCCTGTTCAGTAGCTAAGTGATGCAGCCTCTTGCAGTCTGCAGTTCAACCTGAGGGAGCAAGAATCTTTTTTCTCTTGTTTTACTACTGCCCTGAATATAAGATAAGCCTCTTGCCCGTCAAATGCGAAAACATGCAGAAAACCCCCACCACTCACTTTGGAATTCTTTCCCTGTGTTCTGTGAGACAGGTTATGCCATGCACCCTTTAAAGTCTCTGTGGGTTGCATCCTGGCAGATGCCATCAGCAAGTGCAAGGGCAACCTCCCAGGTGGCACTTGCTCCAAGCCTTGGTCCAAAAGGGGGTGGACACACAGCAGCACCTTTTTGGTCTGATTTGCACCCTTTGATCCCCAACTGTGCCCTGGAGCTGAAGCAACCACTGCAGCCTTGTTGCAGGCTGTAAGGCCGTACACACGGGTGGGGCCTGCGTGTTGGCCCTGCCTGACGCATTCCTCGCCTGCCAGAGAAGGAGATTCCCACTCTGGTCCCTTGTTGGAGCACATCTGTCTTCCTCCTTCCCTTTCCAACATAGGAACCCCTTGCCCTTGTCCTTGTCCCCCAGATATTCTTCTCCTCCTGCTTTTCATCCTTTATCTTCCAGCTGCAGTGCCTTTCGGCTTTTCTCAGATATTAGTGCCTAGCACTACACTGGCAGCTGCTTCTTATCAATTCTTGTGTTTATTTCATCGATCTTGTGATTTTATTGTGATCTTATCCACAGCCCTTGAAAGCTACTTCAGACCTCTTTTCTCATGTTTGCAAGGCTGCTGTGCCATAACTACGCCACAAGTACAAGGCTGCTTCCTTTCTGTGAAGCAGCCAAGTTTTATGGGCTGTGGCCCAGAACTTATGAACAGAAATGACCATTGCCCAGGATGGGGAAACAGATGGGCGCAACACAACCGGATCGCTGCAGTGGCTAGCTGTAAAACCTTCAAAGGAAATACACAGGGAAGGAGAGGTGATGGTGCTGCACTCCTTGCTCAGCGCTCTGCCGCACC
>VZTI01005253.1:1081034-1141859 GCA_013397865.1 Struthidea cinerea | reverse complement strand
GATCGGCACCCAGAAGCACTTCACTCCAAGTGCCACACACACATGGCCATCCTTGCCTGGAGACTTGACAAATCATCCCCAGTGTAGCTGTTTCTTCAGCCTTCCAGAGAGAATTGGTTTGCTGTCTGGGTAAAAACCTCTCACGAATTGTTTGGATAGAAGCAAGGAGTATCACTGGTGCCTGGTTGACTGAAGGACAGATTAAGGAGTTAAGAACAACTCCGATGGGTAGCAAGAAGTAGCTGAAATCATTGCAATGGTTTTATCTGCTCTGCAGAGCTTTGGTAAGCCTAGGAGTGAGACTTTCTGTGTGTCCAAGAAGGGAGGCTGTAGGAGGTGCTGAGCAAAAAGAAAGGAGGCTTCCACACAATGCGACTGCATGCTCCGAGCATACAGGTGGGGATGTGTTGTGCTGCCGTGATACAACTGATGATGACCAAAAACTATGAACATTCCTTTGGGTTTGGCTCTAATCCTGAATCTGTTCTATGTGCTTTTTATAGGTGAGTTTAGCAGTGCACACGCTGCAGCTCATGTAGGGATTTTTGTTTACTTTGTCACAGATTCTATTGCACTGAAAGCTGGTGTTTTAATGAACTGCTTATAAGGTGGAACAGTAATTGTAAAGATGTTTTAGAAGGTGTTTTAACTATAAACAAAAGTAAATGTTGTGAGCAGCAGTAAATATGAGAAACAAGTAATCAGGCAAAGTTGGAAACTCTATCATCTTTATGCTGAAGATTTCAGCGTGATTGCTTTTATTTTAAGCCACACAATGTAGAAAAGCAAACACTTTCAAGGTTAAAATGATGTCTCTGCATGATGCTCAGGAATGCCCTCTGTTTCTTAGGGCTTGGGGATAATGGGTGAAGGACATATCTCTCCTAGTAGAGTAAAATACCTCTCAACCATACTGAGAATTTTTTTTTTTTTTTTGCTTGTTTTTTGTGACAGTGTGCAGCTAGCCAAAAAACTATTCCAGATCGCTGTGGCAAGAAAGGTTCCCCCTAATCTCCGAAGGCATCCAATACAGGCAACGGAGTGCATGGAGTTTCTGACAAAGAACTTGACTGAACATGAAGAAGCAACAGAGGTTCTGTCTTAACAGAAATTATAACATGGACAAGAGGGACATTGTCTTTTTCTCCGCATTTTTCCCCACCAGCATCTGCGCTGTGGTACGGTGGGTGCTAACGCTGATTTAACACCTGTCTCCACCCTCAGCCGGATGAAAGGGGACTCAAGAGATGACATGTCCAAGGAATTCGCCTGCGCATTCCAGGGGCGGCTCACACAATGGTGGGAGAGGCGGCCGAACCACAGGGCAGGGTGCCTGGGGAGGATAACGCTCCTGATCTCAGAGCCTCAGGTGCTGCAGAGAGCCTGGGTATTTGAGCATCCTTGCCTCAAACACTCCATTTGCAGCTCTTTTGCATCAACACCATGTGTGCAGTACGCTGAGGTAACACAGAGGAGCAGGATGGGTGACTGTGAACTTGTTTAAAGTCCTTTAAAACAGCTTTGGAAGAAAGGGGAATTTTGTTTGGGAATAGTCAGGGCTCGTCACGTTACATCAAAGCTGAGGGAACTAGCGAAGCTGTGAGACACAGAAATTATCTTAGTGCTTTTGTTTTTCTGTACCTATTGATGCAACAAAAGTTCTTTCTTTTCAAGCTCCTAATTAATCTGTATGATGCCACCGTTTTTGCTAGAAGTGAAGCTGGCAAAAAATGTCTGAAAAACAGAACAAGAGCTACACAGTCCAAAAATTGTCATCAAATGGTGTATAAGTGTGCATGGTTGCTGACACTGCAAACTATTTCAGCTATGGAATGATAGTTTAGAGAAGGAATAGATGCAGAATATGTACTCTCTGCATTTTGAACTACACATGTTGAAAGCAGAGCGGTTAGAAAGAGGCTAAGTCAACATGGCAGCATGGTGGCTGTTCCCTGGAATAAGGTGTTCCTGTCCCCTGCAGCTATAATGCATCAATATAATGCTGTGAGATCAATAGCTCAGGCCTGTAACTGTAGATCTAGTTAAGGCAGTATTTGTATTAAACACTTTACTGTTATTAAAGTTTACTATTGCTGCTCTAAACTCCGAGGCAAACTTCTGCAAGTCTGCTTTATGTCAGCTGAACTCTCCATGACCTGTGGCCTAGTTAGCTCCTTTTCATATTTCCCGTGTCACTGACAAAAAGCTTTCTTGTTCCATGGCATGAAAAACCACTTTTGGTACATATTTTCTCAATTAATATATTTACTTGTTACTTTAAGGAAAATCAAAAAGATTCCTCTTCTATTTGTTGTCATGGTACTATTGCGGTTTTCTTCCCTTCTGCTTGCAAAACAGGAGATGGAAATCAGGGAACAGTTCAGGATTTTTGTAGTGAACAAATGGAGTATATATTTTGGTAAATAATCCTTTTGTCAAGTGAACTTGGCCCTTTCTTAGCTGGTGTGACACTTGTGTTGAAGCGAAGACATGAGATTATGACAACTGCTTTGCTCGTTAGCAGTGAACATTTGTGTTTAATAAACTGAGTGAGCTGAGTCTGTTTGCTCCATGTTCCTTCTATTTACAACTGATTTTTAGTAGTCAGCAAAACATATAACAGGACACAGTCCCCTGTAAATTTTGTGTTTATTTGGGGTTCAGGTAATGTCTCCATCCATGACTTCAGATGCTCGTGGGGAACTTCTGGGTTCCTTTGAGCCATTAAGTTAGCTAGGTCAATAAAATCTTGGGATCACTGTTTTCAGGAACTGGTTAGACAAAGGCTTCAGCAGCTCATAACATCTCATAACATCTCATGAGGGTGTCTCTGGCACAATAAAGGATGTGCTGACAGCATGTTAGGGTGCCATAAGTACTTAATGAAGCATGGCAGTACAGAGGTGGGAAGCCAGAGCTGGCTGTAGAAAAGAACCCCGTCAGACCGGTTCAGTGGAGGACAGCTCATATTCCAAAGGAATCATCACCACCACATCCACTTCAGAAGCCCAGACCCCTGATGTAAAAAGTTCCTGATCCTCAGCTGCCTCAACAGAGCAACTGTAATATTCAGGGTTTCATTTGGGGAACAAGACCTATTCATCTGTTGCAGCTTTTTGGAAGACACAGTACATTAGAAAGATCCACAACTGTAAATTCTGCTCATGTGTTCAGCCTCAGTAGGCTGTGAGAGAGGAGTGGAACCAGCCACAGGTTTGATCTATGCATTTGCCTCTGAACTCTGAGGCACACAGTGCAGTAGCAAACTCCTCACACAGCTGGAGAAAACTGTCATGCCACAGCAACAAAAGTCAGGAAGGCTACTGGTTCCAGCAGGAGTTTTTCAATGAAACTGAGCAGTACAGTCATTGGAGCCGGCTTGCAGTGTGGCTTCTCTCCAACCAGAACAACAAACCCTGTCCAGGGGACTTGGGCGTCAGAGGCATTGAGGGATGGGTTGGTTTTCAGGGGAACATTCTTCATTTGGTTGCCCTCACCCAAAAGCATTTTAGTAATAGAAATTGCTAGAAATTGACATGAATTGTTTTGGGTATTTTATCACTGTTCAGCCAAGAAATAGAAAATATGAATTAATCAGAGAAAGTACATAGACATATGTGTTTATGTTTAAGCCTAGTTCTTGCTTTGGACTGATTGCACTGCAAAAGTCACTGATCTAAACCAGAATATCAACTTCAGAAAGAAAGAGTTTAGTAAGCCAAATCATATAACTGTTTGTTCTCTGTTTTCCTTCTTTCTTTCTGTTAACAATCTGGCTAAAATATGTTAATAACCTCAGTGTACCTATACCAAATTAGGGAAATACATATATTTTAGCCATCCAGAATTTATGATTCAGGTGAAATATTTCACTTTCCTATAAGTTTATACAGCCAGAGACAGTACCTGTCTTTTAACTGTTTAGATATGAAATATACATTAATTCAATTAAACTTCAGACTGGATCTTGAGGTGATATGTATAATTCAGAATACTTTCACTAAAGCTATAACGGTTTATGCCAGTGCAGTATCTAACGCATTGCATAGTTGTCTTTCAGATAAATCCATCAGCACTAAACTTTTGTTAAGATTACACATCAAGTCTAAGGTGGGCAGAGGAGCGTTGCATTGATGAATACTTTGCAATGTGCTATAGATCTTGTTCCAGAGGGTGCTCGGCCTGATGGCTCTGCTCCCATCTGCCATGTATGAATCACTGCCCCAAGGTGGAAGTGCTTGTGGGAGTCAAGAGCTGTGTATGGTGCAATGGAGAATAGACTGTCCTTGTTAGACACTTTTATAAATTTCTTATCTGTGCCATAGTGCCTAAACAAGTTTAATATATTTATCCTTGAAAACATCCCAGAAGGTAGGACAGTGTTATCTTTACTTTATGGGGGAAGAACAGAGGAGTAGTTATATCAAGGAAGCATTCATGAAATCTAGTATGGAGAGCAATTAAATTCCTGTCTCCTGGGCATGTTCAAGAACCACGTACCCTCTCCTAACTGTCCTAACATCCTTAATGGGTCACATTGCTTTTAGGAGCAAAACTGCAGCAACTTTATATGATCCATCTGTTTTTATGGGAAGAAAGAGCTCCATAAATAGCATGTATTCGCTAAATTTTTCTGTGGCTTTTTTGCAGGTGGGAGAAACATTTGTTTAAACAAGATTCAGATTATTGGTGGAGCCAATGAATATGTACTTTTCCACCAATTCGCAAAAAAGGTATTGCAGTTGAAAACTGTAGATTTTTCTCCCTGGTTGCTGAATTATCTGACACATGAGAATTCATTTTCCTCATTCACGTTTCTAACAACATATGTTAAAGCAGGTGCAAAACTTATTTTTTGTGGAAAATCTGCCTGGAAGGAAACAAACAAAACAGTGTTGGCATTTCCAGCAGCTTTCCTATTGCTGCCTGGCAGAGGACAGGCAGAGCAGGTTTCCATTCACTGGGTATTTGGTGAACTGCCCCTCCAAGAGTATAGGACCTATGCTTTGGCTTTTCCTCTCTCGGGTCATGTTTGGGCATAATACCAGCCATCACCAACTCCTCCCACTCAGTCATTGGCAGCCTGCTCTGCTGCAGTATTGCTGCAATTGGTTTTTGGAGCAGAACCTCGGTCTGAGGCTCTTTTACTGTAACATGCTTCCTACTTTATAGCTACACCAGTATGGGAAAAGGGAGGGAGAGGCACAGAGAGAGAAAAGGCTTTGTGCAGCTCAGGCAAATTCCGTCAAAGAAATAGAGAATACATGGGCGCATTAACCGTGGATTAACATGGAAGTTATAATGATACAGCAAGAGTATATCTTGACATTAACTATATATTCCATTTATCTCTTACATGGTAATTGCCTACTTGCCTATTTTAAAAGAATTTCAATGGGAAACAAGTCATGGCTATATCGTGGAAGTCGAGCAAGCTTGTCTCCCCTGGAAACTGCAGTGGAAAATATATAGATAATGTGCTCTTTCAAGAAGGCTTCCCTTGTAAACATGTTGAGTTCTGCCCCACAGAGAAAGAAGAACATTGTCTACCTCTCCTTATCTGAATGGGCTGATTGAGTCACAACAATGATTTCAGCTGCTAGAAAAGCTGAAATAATAATGATCATGTTATTATTCTCTATGCAAAGACAATTTTTTTTTCCCAGAACTTGGAATATATTGCCAAAGAAGTAATTCTGATTCCTGCTGTCCCTCACACGACTTATACAGGTATACTTTTAAAAGAGTCATATTACAGCCTAGTTTTCTGTCCTTGGTGTCAGTGTCAAAATTAGAACATAATTTACTGTAAGAAATCCAGTTCAAATGTTGAGATTGAGAGGCTTCTTTAAAAGCAGTATTTTTTCCATTACACATGCTTTAAGTTCTACATTAGGTGCTCCTACAGTTTTGTGTAGAAGAAACCAGAAAGGGCTAATTTATAGGTTAGAGATGTTGCTTTTTTATCTGATTTGTGATGGTAGAAATTATACCCACACCCAGTCAATACTTTTCCATGTGGGGAAGTTAATGCACAGTAATGGACAAACTCCATGGACAAGGCACCAAGGTGGTCCTTAGTGACTTCTGCTTTGAAAGCAGAGGAAGGTACAGGTGGTACTAATTCAAAGGATGATCTGACAACACAATCTTTTCCAGGTCTGTCACTGTCTGTTTGTTCGCTTCTTTTTCAATCCTGCTGGCCTCCATAGCATTTCATAGTGATTTCCACTTGTCCATTAAAAAGTATTTCTCTAAGTTTGCTTTAAATCTGCCATCTGATCATTATTCAGGGCTTAAAAAAAAAAAAAAAAAAAGAATAATCATTTCCTGTTTGCCTTCTCTGTACCATCCATGATTTTCTACATCATAATTAAACTGAGAATTCGGATTTGGCTATTTATTCACCTTTTCTACTTAACATTTCCCATCACAGCTGCCTATCTAACTTTATTCTTTGACCTTTCCCAAATAAAGCCCATCAATCAGCTCACTCTCTCCTTCTTTGAAGCATAATTTTCTGTCCCCTCACCAAGTCCTTGCATGCCAATTCCCAACAAAGCCAGTCCTAGGCTTGTACCAGCTTCTAGAAATAACTCCTCATTGCCCAGCTTGCCCCCAGAACTTCTAAGGAGCCTCTTCAAAAACATCTGGTCTCTTCTTGAGACCAGGGTCTCCCCTTCCTACTTGATTTTTGCACTGCAGAGAGAAGAAGAACTTCAATCCTACACCACCCTTGTCATCCTGGCTCTTGGCATCCTGACAATGAAGCTGCCCTTCTTAGCCTGGGCTCTGGTGAGAGGTAGGTGTTCAGCTCTGAGGTCACGCCATGGACCCCAGCCTGAGCTGGATCCTTTGGTTCTGCTCGCTTCTTGATTCCACAGTGCTACAAGGTAAATGTTGTGTCTCAAGCAGGTACTACAGTGGGAAAAAAATTGCTGCGGACAAGAGAGGTGGAGAGAGAAAAAAGTTCTATGGCGCATTCCTAGAGTTTCTGTCAGCCCCTAGGAGATATTTATTACTCCCCTCTTCTGCTCTGGTTAGAAAGGCCCATTCCTACTCTTTGCTGTGCCATATATCTATTTCATCATCTCTTTTTCAAGGTAGAAATGTTCTGACCTACTTATCCTCCTTCGTTTCTCTGTGATTCTTAGTATATTTCTTAATGTTATGGCAGCCTGTTCCAAAGAGGTAACTAAAATTACCAGCAGTACTCAAGATGCAAGCTCACCATGCAGGTGTACAATGTTACAAGGATGCTCTCTTTTATTTTTACTTCATTCCCTAATAATTCCCTGTGCAATATTTGCCACTTCACTGCCATGGAGCTGACTTTTCAGAGCACTATCTGTAATGACTCCCAGATCTCTTGCTAGACTGGTAATAGCTAATTTCCCTAGCTAATAGCTAATTTAGAGTTTATCCCTGTGTATATAGTCATATAGATAGTTGTTTTTTCTCCTTCATGCACCTTACTTGCATTTATTGACATTCTATTTGTGCTTCCCATTGAATTTAATTTGTGATTTTATTGCCTTATCACTCAGTATTGTGAGATCCTCCCATAGCTGTTTGCAGCCAATTGCACATTTCACTATCCCAAATAATTATTTGTCTTCTGCAGACTTCCTTGCCTCATTTTTAACCTTTGAACACAGATCACCTATGACAATTTTGCAGTGCACAAATCCCAGTACAGATCTCGTGGAACCGCCCTGCCAACATTAAACCACCATGAAACATCACATTTTATCCTTGCTCTTATTTTTCCTATTTTCCTACAAGCTGTTTATGCATGCTGGTGTAAATGGACTTTCTCCATCAGTTTATTCAAATGCTTGCTGAGGGACTCCCCCAAAAGACTCCTCCCACCTCTCTTCTTTCTTTCCAGCTGTGCTTGAGCTGTAGCTGCTGAGCCTGTACATAGTAGCCTGTGGGCCAAGTCCCTGGGACTCCTTAACCTCTGAGGATGTGTGATGGTCGAAGAAGACCCTGAGCTGTCATGGGGAAGATTCTTCTGGAGTCCCAGCATCACAGTGGTATTGCGGGGTCACAGTGCCACCATACAATCCTACAAAGGGACCAAGAGGCCCACAAGGATTAGATCCTGGTGTCTCTCCATCCCCAAGCACTCATCCCCACCGTGAAGAGCTGAGTGGCTTTTAGAGCAGGGTAGAAGCTATGATTTTAATTGTGGTTTGGATGTGGCTGGTGTATTGGAGAGTGCTGCTGTTAGAGCAAGTATAAATAATTCTAAGACTTACTTTATAGCTTGCAAGGATCCACTAAGCTATCCACTAAGCCTGAAAACATTTTTTCAGTATACAAGAACCTGATAGAAATAAGCTGTAAGATTGAGAGGGAAAAATACTTTCTTAGGCCTCTTTCTTGTATTCAGGTACAAGTGAATATGTGACTCTATTTTAGAGCATATGAAAGCTTTTGCAACTATGCTATCAATATATTTTCCTTGTGCAAATGCCATAATTTTCTTCCTATTGATGAATTAACAGCCCAGCTCAGTCTTTTCTGAATTATTTGTACCAATCATATGAGACTCAACTGTACAGATGTCAACACAGTTTAGAAGGAAGACAACTATTGCATGTGTTGAGAGCAACTGCAAGGCAGTGTGAATTACACATTCTATCTGCTTTGGACCTCTTTGCTAATGTGCATCATACTGCAGAAACAGCAAGTTTTAAGTTCATGTCGGATTAGTCTATTACTTTCATAGACTATTTTTAATGCCAGTCACTCTCAGGAGAACTGATTAGGTATTGTCTCTTTTCTCAAGCAAAACAGTGCTTAATCCAATATTTGGCACATTAAAAAATTTCAGCCCAAGTATAGTCCCACACTCTGTCTCAGCTTGTCAGCCATGTAAGGATTCATAAGTATGAACATGTTTAAATGTTCAAGAGAAACAGGACAATAAAGGACTTTTGCCCAACCTTCTAAGCCATATAAACCCAATTATGGGACTTCTGAATAGAAAGAAAACAATGGTTATATTTCACTTAACTTGACCTTTTAAGCTGCCAACCTTTTTCTATGTAAAACATCTTTATATGGTGGAGCTATTCTCACTGTGCTTTTCTGACATGTGCAATGTTTTTTGTGAGGTCCCTGATGAAAGTCTGGAACAAGTAAACATCTACAGCACAATCTGAGTGCAACAACAAATGTCTTCACAAAAATGTCCAACAGTGATCTTAGATTAGGGTGGAATTCCCACACCATTTAGATTAATCACAATTGCTGGCATGCAATGCAAGGTAACATACCTTTTAGATAAAATGTGACTCTGGCTTTGTAACCTTTCCTCTAAATGCACTGGTACAGCTCAGAAACAGCCCTTCCTCTAAATGGCATAGTTTTCCATAGCTCTTTTCCCTCTGGGATCAGCGAAGTCAAAAGTGGTTGGAAATGTACTGAAAATGCTATTAGTTTATTTTTTTAAGGGGGAGAGCAGGCAGTGATGCCAGGATATAAATCCATTAGCTTTTTTTTCCCATGCACCTCCAGAGACACATATCCAAATCATATTCCACACAGACTCTGAAGTTTGTTGTGAAAGCAACATAAGCACAGAGCATGAGTAAGTCTCAGTAGGGAAAAAAATGCCTTGGCTATTTGTGCACCAGGCCCAGCTGCCTATCCAGGTAGGGCAATGAGGAACCTTCTGTTGATATGGGAAAAAGGAGGTGTCTTGGGGTGACTTTATGATGTGTATCCCATATCACTGCTCTATTGTCCACCAATCTTTCTGTGCCTTTAAACTGAGCCTGAGAGGGAAGAGAGGGAAAAAAATTGAACGAAACTTTGAAAGCAGTTGTTTCAAGGACACCGAGACACACTCCTGGGCTTCTGCGGTACCCTTGGGCTTTTCAGCCAACTTTTTTCGGCTCTTCTTTTTCCCCGGTGGGAGATGGAGAATTGAACTTTGTTTTCCTAGGATTTTGGGTTTTTTTCTTCTTCTCTTCTGGACTGTTTCAACAACATCTGAACACATTGGGAAAAGTTTTTCCCGGAGGCCCGTGGTGGGGGCACCCTCGCCGACCCAGCTCCGAGGAGGAGGAGAGAGACCACACCTACAGAAGGACTCAGAAATCTTCCCAGGTTTTCTCTCCACAGCGAGAAAATTTACTATTTAGCATTATTATTTTTTTCCTGTGTGTTTGTTAAATAAATAGCTTTTATCTCTTTCACTTTCCTTCGAGGAAAATGTCTTTTTTTTTTTTTTTCTGGACCTGGTGGGGGAGGGGGGCTTGTAACCGGCCTTCTATCAGAGGATATTTTCCTCCAAATTTGTCCAGACTAGGACAGGAGGTCAGGCCTCAGCGTAATTCCTGCTGGAAAAGTGAATTAAGTACTATCTGGTATGAGTAAAAGAGAAATATGTGGCTCTTGGGGGATATTCATAATAAGCTTCCACCAATTATAAGCCTCTCCCACCAGGAGACAGGAGCTCGTCTGGAGTTTCTGTGGCTGCCTGAAGCAGCACTGGTTTCTGAGAAATGCTGGTGTTGAAGATACCTTGTATAGGAACAAGGGAGGCAATTTTCATGGACTTTGATTTGTCTGCACCTATGTTTTGATGTATCTATCTAACCGGCCCAGAATCAAACAAATCTGGGGCTGAGCTACTCTAATACTGAAGCTAACTCCCTTGAGTTCAATGCCCTACCTCAGAGGCTGGTTTCCATTACTTCAGTGAGAGCTTCGTGTTCTCTGGGTTTGACTCCATGTAACAATTTCTTCCCATATAGGTTTCTTGCTGGAGTCCTGTGCCTGATGCCGCTTACTCCCCTCCTCATACCCTTCTGCCACTGAGGAACGCTGAGATGTGCTCTAAACAGCTGCACCCGTGTGTGCATGCAGCAGCAGTGGCTGTGTGGGCAATTAGCACCTGCAATTACGCTGCTTTTTGTGCAATGGGAACTTACAGAGAACAAGGGCACGGACCCCGCCTGTCACTGGGACCTCGCCTGTCACGGGCACGCAGCATGTGAAAAAAAAGCAAGAGGAGGACAAACAGGGCTCCTGGCTCGGGAAGGTAGACTACTCTGCATCTCAGCTTGTGCATCAACCACAACAGGCTTTTCTCTTCCAGCAGTTTCTATTTTCTTTTGTCACTTTATTGCTTTTGCTGAGGCCTGAAATTTTTAAGATAGGAAAAGAAACAAGATAGAGTTTTGCTGAGAATGCCCTTGGAAATAGTAGTCAGAAAAAAATGATCTTTGAAAATATGTTCCAGCTGTTCAGCATGTGACCGAGTTAAAACTCGGTCTGGGCCCCAGAGACTTTTTTCTCTTTTTAGTCTCAGAGAGAGCACCAACAACTCCACTGGAACTATTTGTGTGAACTAAAGCAATAGGGAGCTGCCTCAAACTCAACCTAGGCTGTGTTTTAACATGCTGCTCACTCTGTATATATGTGTTTGCACAGTATACCTTTCAACTTGAGTAACTGTGGTTGCCATAGGTTAATATAAGCTCACATCTTGGTGCAAGAGGCTTCATGCTTCCAGTCCCTTGCAATGCTTTTGCCTGCAGCTTTCTGCCACACCAATTCCTCCTTTTCCCCCACATTTTATTAAAAAACTGTATTTCCCCCCTTTGCTTATAACTTTTAATTTCTGTCTATTATTTAATGCTGCAGTTGTTGAACTTTGCTGGATATTACGAATCATACAGCATAAAAACTTTCTGTGAAGTTTGGACTAACAATTTATTTTCATCCTCAGGGATACTTGTTTCCTTCTTTCCCATGAATGAATAAAAGCTTTTTTTGCTACTTTCATGTAAAAGGAAACATTCTCCTGTGGATACAACATGGGAAATTAGGGATACTTGAATTTCTTTCTACACCATTGTCTTGCTCAGACCTTGGGTGAGTTATCTGGACATTGTGTGCTTCTCCTGTCCCAGTGATCAAAAATGGATATAAAACCCACCTGTATTCAAATTTTCTTGTGACTGAGATATGTGGAGGGAAAGCATTAGATAAGTGCTTTGGGTATCCACTAATTTCGTTTTGAAGTCTGGCTTATTACAAGAAGAAACAGTCCATCTTTAAAAACTTTTAAGAAGATATTAAAAAAAAAGGGAGGACAGAAAGTGAAGGCCACCCAAGTCAATGGGGAGGTGCACCCTGATTTCAGCAGGTTTGGAGTAGGTGCCAAGTGTGTTTAACAGATCCTGCTGTCGGTCAAACATTCTGTATCACAATATACACAGTCCTCATCACTGTAGGACTTAGGTGATTTCAGACAAAGGGCCTGCCTGTGACTTTTTCCTGCATAAATCTTCACTGATCTCATGGAGGAAGGGAAGCACCTATGTACATCTCTTTCAGGATCAGGGCATTTCTTCCAAAACACTGATTGGAGGAACGCCTTTATGCAATCTGTTTAAATATCAAAAAAAAGTGAAAATATTGTAATTTGGAGACCCATTGTTTTAATTAGTAAAGTGCTGAAAAGCACACTCTGTCCCCCTTTAGCTGCACTATTCTTTGGCTCTTTCTTCAATACCCTGGATGTACAGTCTGTGAACACTATAAGCATGTGAGTCCTTATCCTTACTTTAAAAGCTTGTTCGTGGTTCATTATGAGCTATTAGGGAGAGCACATCAAGCAATTTTTTTGGCAGGGATACAGGAATTGCTTCATATTCTGGCAGGAACGATTCTCTCCTACCAAACAGGAATACGAGGCTTTGTGGTTGGATTTGTTGCTCCCTCCCTTCTCCTGAGCATGCTTACGTTAGGAGAGTACATCTTCGAAGGAGAATATGACAAGCAGTCAGTCTCAAAGGGTCAACTGTAGCTTTAATGTGCAAGGTATTTTTTCCTTATCCCACATTTCCAAAAATAACAGCACAAAAATCACTTCAGCACATCCAGAAATACAAGAACTGGAGAGAGGTGTAGGTATTAGGGTTAGGTTTTGAAGTAAAGGTGTTGTCAGCAACCTCCAGGCTTGGGAGAAGGGCTGGCTGAAAAACATTAGGAGTGCAATGTTAGCAAGCTCGTATGTGGAATTTCTAAGTTAGAAATTTGCAGGCAGAACCTGACATAGACTCTCAGACTGACAGCAGGTGGAGATGAGCAGAGACCACCATGAGCACTAAGCTGTGCAAAACCAGTCATCACAGTTCCTACATGCTCCTTCACCTTTTGCAAATTGAACATGCTCCAGAATAGATGGAGTTTTGTCAGAGAACTACCACAAAATCTTATGAGCTTTGGCTCTGGTAACTTCTACATCTTTTGGCTTATATACCCAACTCTGTAAATGTGTCCAGATTTCTCTGTATTCCCCCAAATTATTTGCTGTCTTGGTTATCTTTCCCATATTCCAGGCAGAGGATGAGGTTTCCCCATCTGAAGGTGGTATTAAGTGTAAGACTAGCCTGACAAAGAAGAAAACAGCATGCTCCCTTCCTAATCATTAAATCATAATGATAAAATTACCCAGCAGAAAATAGTAAAAATGTATTAAGTAGCCCTGCTATAAATTCTTGACAGTGAATTTCCTGAGGCTGAGACACTATCAGTGCTATATGTGCGTGTCTGGCGACCAGCCCGGGAGACAGCTTCTTGTCTGCTGGGATACTCTAGCAAAGTGATAACTTCTTGGAAGGCACCAGACCATAACACTCCTGCTCCTCAAAAGTGTTCACCTCAATCCTGTTGGCTGCAGAGGAGACTGGGGGTGAGGGGGATGATGCTCGAGGCACCTGTTGCAGGTCTGGAGATGAGACTGCAGACACGCATGGATACAGCTGACAGCTGGAGCAGAGCGAGAAGCCCCCCGGGGCAGCCCAGAACTTGGGACGGGCTAATGCCACCTGACTGCTCACCGACCCTCTCTGACGGCCAAGGGGAAAGAGGGGGCTGGGGCCGGGGTCTCCGCTGCTGCCCTGCGATGTGCTGTGATTGCAGAGTTCACACCTCGTGCTGGAGGAGCTGAGCTGTCTGGTGGTGTCAAAACTCAGGCTGGTTTCTGAGCACCGCTCCCCTGCCCAGGGAGCAGCTCTGCTAGCAGCTGAAAACTGTCTTAGCTAGGGCCCCCCACCTACTGTAGCTCAGGCAACCACGTAATAAATGTAATAAATGCAGGCAATTCTGAACAACTTTTTGAAATCCCCAGACCTTGACTGAAACTCACTTAAGCCAGTTCCTATTAACTTCAGCCAGATTTGAAGCAGGTACTTACAACATTATTTTTAAACCTATAAGAAAATAATTTCAGCCTTAATGTTGTTACAGACACAGCAGAGAAAGGCACTAATGCCTTCAAAACTCCCAGGTAATTTACAGAAGCTGCAGCCAAGGCAGGGAGCCAAGCACTGAGAGACAAATCTGATAACTTGATGCAATACAGGTTTGTATCTGTTAATCCAACACTCACGAACTTCTGCACTTTGTAAAGGATGACTTCCGTACAAAACCCATCTGCTGTGCTCCCTCATCTCTTTGCTCTGGAAAATATTGCAAAAGCTCCATACAGGCTATGACCTCCACATGCAGGTGATTTCTGTGGCCAGTTCGAACTCTAGCTTTGTTCTCTGGCTATGTCTAAAACACAGAATTAGTTTAAATTGGTCTAATCTCCTCTTTGCACAGTTTCTGGTCATTTTGTGGTTGAAAAGAACCTTGCCCCTGTCCTGGAGCAACTTGGCAGCTGGGAAAAGGGGTTTCAAAGGAGGGCAGCAGCCATTCAGGGTCAGGCACCCGTAGATTATTTTGGCATGGCAAATATTTTACTCAAATTAAAAAATCCAAACAACCCAAATATCAGGCAACTTGCCAACAGTCTAAAAGGAGACTTGAATCTGCCTGAATAGGCATATTTAGATGAAGTCCTGTATCACACTGGTAATTACAGGCCCTGTTATCACAGTACCTCACTACCAGGTGAGAAATACCTTGTAAAATATCTACACCTAAGCCCACATACTTACTTAAGGCAAGGCAGTAGAAGCAAATGCTTCACCCTTCTGTGTCAGAGGGCCAAACTGCTCTGTACTGAGGAAAAAATGCAGAATAAGCCCAAGGAAGCCAGACATTCATATGTGCAAACCTAACCTGAGTAAGTACAAAGCAGGGCTTACGACCCTTTTCTGACCGGAAAAAATTACGGAAAATAAGCATAAATGCATTCAATAGATGTGTGGATTTAACAGAATAGTGCCAGAAATCTGGGGAAGGGAGTTGGTTTGCAGGTAAATAGGAGGTAAGGAGATAATTAATCAGGAGATTAGTTATCTGCCAAACCACACTGATCCTCGCTTAGAGTAAACAGCCAGCGCTTAGTATTCAGGACAGTTTTCAAGAAGACCTACACTTTCATCCTAGGGGTGTCAGGCACCAGAACCTTCCAAGCTGTTTCATGTTTTCTTTTAAATTTGTAATCTTGCCTCCCCTTGAACGGAGACAAATGTAAACAGCAGGCAGAAACTTCTGTCTCTCCAGAAGAGTAATGTTCTCAAGGAGCAGCTTCAGAACATACGTACTGCCTATGTTACTGGAAGAATTCAAGGAAGAAATCTGCAGTTTTCCCCAAAATAATTCCAGGCATAGAATTAACATTTCTTTGCATAATTTCTTAGGTCCAGAGAAATGTGGAAAGCCTCACAAGTATCTGCAAGTCTTTCCTTTAGCAACCCTTGAAAGACAAAAGCAGAAAGTCCACTTTGATACAAGGTATTAGGGTCTGATATTCAGACTCCTTCCCAAAATACATGACAAAATTTGCTAGCAGCATCTAGTTTTGGTTTATATTTTTCTGTCCAGGCACATAGCCGGTCTGTGGGCTCACCTGTTGAGTAGGCACACCAAACAGAGATGCTCATCAGCCACAGACATAACCCATGACCTCTGTGCAGCAACTCTGTTCCCAGGAGAGCCTGCAACCGATGGCTACCACACGCTATTCCACCGCTGTGTTGTTCAGCTTTGTTCTTCTCTTGCTGCTCACATCTCTCAGTTTTCAGGTGCTTACTATCAACGTGATCCTGGGGCATTTCATGGAGGCCATCGGGGTCTGACTGCAAGAGGTGAGCCATTCAAACTGCTCACCCAGCTGTAAGGCCTCTCTGTTCACCAAGGTTGCCAAACAGAATGCTTTCACAACTCTTGTGGATTTGGGGAAATTATACTTCATTGCAAAGTGCAAAAAAACTCCTCATGTCTGAAGATTTCAGACCAAAATCTTCTGTGAGATAGCGCTTGGACCACTAGATGCTGCCGTTGGTCACCATCAGTCAAGAGAGTGGTGCCCAAAATCCTACCACCTCTCTTGGCGTTACAGAAGGTAGAAGGAGGATGTGATATCAAAGTGGAAGGTCCTACCCATTCCCCTCCAGCTCCTGGGAGCCAACAGTGGTGAAACTGAAAAGGAAAATGTGCCCCATGCCTTATCACAGCCTGTCTTGCTAGCAGAAAGATAGCAGAGAAGATGGAGTTTTGTAGGAGAGGAGGCAGAGGTAATATGAAACAGCTTGATTCTAAAAGTGTTGAGGGGCAGTCTCCAAACAGAGAAAACAGCCCATGTCTCCAGAGGATTTTACTGAAGGTTTTCCTTCTCAGGAAAGGGTACTGTGGGAGTTTTAAAATAATAGTAATCTGGGTGACCAGATGAGGTTTCAGAAGAAAGTAGAATAATCCCACAGGATCCTTTGCGTGGATATCCAGCAAGTTCCCAGCCTGCAAGCTTTGCAGTATTGATATTCCATTAGCAGATCTCTAAGCTTTCTAACATCTTACTATCAGCTAATCAATGTCCAAATTCTGTGGAGCTGCTAAGAAAGCACACTTTCCTGGTGAGGGAAATGATATCTTTATGCCAGCTTCCGTTCTCCTGCATGGAGCACTGCAGTAGGACAGAGGCACACATTTGTGTGAACATTTCAGAGCACAAGTATTAAAATGGAGACTGAAGATGATAGCAGCAATTGTTCTGCTTGCAGTTAACATATAGTTTGCTCAATCTATCAGTCACTGCCTTATTCAAATTAGCTATAGGCAAGGAATTTTTTACAGTGAGACTGGTGAAACACTGGGACACATTGCTCAGAGAGGTGGTAGATGTTCCATCCCTGGAAACATTCAAGGCCAGGCTTGACTGCTCAGGGCTCTGAGCAGCCTGATCTAGTTTAAGATGCTCCTGCTTATTGCAGGGAAGCTGAACTGGAACCTTTAAATGTCCCTTCCATCTATGGTTCTATGATTCTATGGTTCGTATTGCATCATAACTCAGGATATAAAAATATCCCTTTGTACTCCACCAAGTCAGTGCCACCCTTTGCTAATGATACCACTAATAATGCTGGACCTCAGGGCACCTCAGGCAGAAATCTAGTGGCAGCCAAAGAGAAACTAACTCAGGAAATGAGGCACTGGTTGCTGCAGGCTGCAACATCTTCATCTCTGCCTTTGCTGCAAAGATGTGACTTTTTCAAAGTACACAGCAAAGCTTCAGGAAGAAGCCAACATCAAATAAGCACATGGAGAGCTGCTTTCTTCTACCATTGATCAAAGAGCAGTGTCAGAAGAAGGAGAAATAGCACTGCTGCTAAAACAACTTTGTCTCCGTGCCATATCAAACTGCATACAGAGGAGGGCAACGAAGCTGGTGAAAAGGCTGGAAGGCATGTCCTAGGGGGAGTGGCTGAGGACTTTGGATTTGTCTAGTTTGCAGTAAAGAAGGCTGGGGGCAACCTCATTGCTCCTTACAGCTTCCTGAGGAGGGAAAGTGGAGAGTCAGGGGCTGGTCTCTTCTCTCCAGTGACGGGACACATGGGAATGGTCAAAGCTATGCTAGGGAAGGTTCAGACTAGACATCAAGAAGCATTTCTTTACCAAGGGAGTGGTCAAACACTGGAACAGACTTCCTAGGAAAGTGATTGACGCCCTAGGACTGTCAGTATTTAAAAGGTGTTTGGACAATGCCCTCAATAATTTAACTTTTGGACACCCCTGAAGTGGTCAGTCAGTTGGACTAGATGATCATTGTAGGTCCCTTCAAACTGAAATATTCTATTCTATTCTATTCTATTCTATTCTATTCTATTCTATTCTATTCTATTCTATTCTATTCTTCTATCCCCAAGACTTGGTACAGATGCTTCCTTGCTTCTTTCAACCACTTGCTTCCTGAAAATGTTTCCAGGAAGCAGGCTGGAAAGTTCCATCTGGGGACCAGACGCACAGCAAAGATCCAGCTTCTCTGTTCTGCATGCTCGATTTGGTGCTTCTCATCCCAAATGGGAGACACTGGGGAGCTGCTGGGCGGGAGAGCCTGGGATCGTGTTGCGGAGCTCTGCAGCTGTTTCTGAAGCTGCGGCGTTTCGCCGTGGGCAGAGTTCCCTGTGTTCTGCACGCTGCCTGACGGACCTCGGGGGAGCATGTTTTGCAAAATGAATGCCAACGTTACTCCCTAAGGACCTTTATTAAAAAAAAAGAAAAGAAGCAACCTCTGTGTAAATGAAATGCTTGTTTACAGCATAGTGCCGCAGCTCTGTGTGCTAGGTTTCATAGCCTTAGTGGGTTACAAAAAATACCCATATTATAGATATAGATGCTGCAGAAGGTGTAGAAGATGCAGAAGGTAAGAACAATAGAGATAATAAAGATAATAACACCCATTCACCAAGACTTTACAAACAGCAGTCCTGACATTTAATTTTGTTTTTTGCTCCCAAAATACAGAATTTAGCAAAAATTAAGGTACAAGTGTAATAGCTGTATAGAGCCTACATTTACTCATAATCTCTTACATTACTGCTACTTAATTACTCCAAATATTTTATTAACTAAAGGTGACAATATTGCAATTATAGTCTTAGTCTTTGCAGCTGTTTTAACATCATAGCAGTAGAAGCTGCCTTCCCTCTACACATAAAGGGAGGGACAGCTATGACTGGGATTATACAACTCAATATTTACAGAGAGTTTAAAGACGATCTGAGAACAGACAAAAACCTGGGTTTGAATGTATAAAACAAGTATTTAGAGCAGTTCAATTATGGGAAGAATAAGTCAAAGAACCCTGGTCTCCAACTGGCCGTGATGAAAAAAGCAGAATGGAAAGCAGGTGCATAACAGAGGATTTCTGGGCATGATTTCCACTTGTAATGCTCTGTGAGAGACCCATGGGGAGAGGAAAGGGATGCTGACTGCAGGATGTCAACAAAGACCTTGGAAGAGACTGATCCCTTCTGCAGGCCTTCTGCATGCCCCAGGGCAAAGCTTGTGATTGTGCACAGATAAACGAAATTTTCTTAAAGTTATTTCCAGCGCAAAGAAGAGAGAAGTCTGAAGCTGGAAATCAACACACAGGGTTTGTATTTACAGAATGCTCATTTGCCTTGTACAGAGGGGATCAGTCTGGCTAATATTTGAGTTTCTGCAGATGTTTCACCATCCTCCTGGGTTAAAAGTTGGCACATTGGAATGGTAGGAGTTGAAAAGATTTAATTCAAATTAAAGAAACCAAAGCAACCTTAACAGCATGCAACTACAATTTCATTTCACGACAAAAGTGAAAAACAGGCAAAAAATGCATTGGAGTACACAGTGCCAAGTGGTTTAGTTTAAATACTGCAAGTGATTATGAGGCTACATTGGCATTTTATTGAGAGGATGTGAGGAAGAAAAGTCCTTATTCAAATTGTCTGATGGAGTCTAATGTAACAGTGCAGCATTCAAAACTTTTGCAATGAGAAAGGTTTTTTTGGAAAGTGATTAAATTTTTGGTTTCTAAACCAATTTTTCCAGTAGAAAGTGCAACATCAAGAAATTCAGGTAACAGAGGCTTTGCTCCCATCTGTAACATGCCATTAAGAGTATGGTAAAATATAATTTTTTCCCCAATGGCAGAGGAATTGTTTTATTTACCGGTTAGGAACACTTCATCGCTGTGGGAGTTCCTGGAATGCTTTTGAAACCTTCTCTAGAATACAGATGTGAAGACAAAATTTTTTCAATCAGCAGATTGAAAATCAACCCCTGTCCCCATTTCAATCAACCCCTACCTCCACTGGGCTTTAGGGCCTGCTGATTCTCCATATCATGGCAGACCTCAGAATTCCCCATGGTCTGTGGTGCTGCATCATCCCCTTTCCCCTCCATCTCCTTCTTCAGTTATATCCTTTCCCCAGCTCTTCTGTCTGACAGCCATTCATCGTCCTCTATTACTTCACAAATTTTTCATGTGCTACATTTCTTTTTCTGTGGGCCTCAGCACGAAACTACCAAAAAAGCACAGTTTAGCTTCCCTATTTCCCTCTTTTCTCAGCATGCTCATTAGTTTGCTACTCAGCAAAAGTTTGCTCATTAGTTTGCTACTTACACCCCTTTGCTGTCAAAGGGAAAGGGAACCATCACCGGTGTTGGACTTCAAATTAGCATGATATCAGGTGTCTATCAGGAAACACTCATATCAAGATAGCCCCATACAGTCAGCGACCATCTGCAGTCAGACATTTTAAAGAGAGACAGGATAAGCCAGTGAGACAGAAACACGAGAGTCTCAATAATTATCAGCCCTCCAAACCAGCCCCGGAGCTATAAATGCACAGGACCCTTCTCACAGAGGCATGCAGATAGATGCTGTGTCCTAAGGCGGCTGGTGGAGGGGACACAAGGATTTCTGTGAGATGCATATCTTGGACAAAGGTTCCTTGATATTTCTAAGAAGATGTGCTTTGATACCAAGGCATGTCTCCATTATGGCAGTAGAATTTTAAACATTTACTGTAGCCCGCATGGAAATGGTGTACAAAAATCAGATTTCATGCTTTCTTTCTCTTAATTTCATATAGAAGTTGCTTTAACTCCTAAATTCAACAGAATCAAGATTTTATCCACATTGCTACTTATTATATATAAACCATAAATATGAATAAACCCTTCACTAAATGGTTTCACTAAGGTCAGAGTCCCTTTCTCCTGTCCTCTGTCTCTACACTGTCCCCTTTTGCTTTTCTTCTGTTTCCAGCCCTCCTCATCCTCGAAATAAAATGTTTTCTTCTGTCAAGGAGCTGAAATGGGCTATGTTTCAGCTTACAAATTATGTACACCACTGTTGTCGACTAGCCAAATCCAAATTAAACTCATTTTTCACCTAGCTTAAACAGCTGAGGCAAAAGGTGGAGGAATCAGAATAATCTTCCCTAATTTTTCAGTTATCTGCACCTGCATATAGGTACTGAAATACCACAGTTAACCCCAAAACTCAGCTTTTATCACTCTTTGAGGTACAGAAGGAAAGAAAATGACTATGTAACAAACACAAGCCAACTTTCCTGAGCTGCTAAAGGCTGTAGCTGGGAGTCCAGCAGGATTAGACCCCAGCCAGCATGCACTAGCTGCACTGTTGCTTACATTAAGCCAACTAACGCTTTGGAGAGTAATACACTTCTATCAGTCATTCATAGATATCATCATAATGCCAGTAATGTAACTCCTTTGGGGCTTCTGTAAGATCTCTGCAAAAAGCAAGCGGAAGAAAGTCTATGGCTGCTGCCTTAGGCCTTCTGTGGGTGTTAAATGCATGTAGGCAAATAGCTGACAAACAACATATTCAAACCAGCACATGCATATTCATCCCTTTTACTCAGGTTTGCGTAGGACTGGTTTTAACTTGGTCAAGAAAAAGTGTTCTCCCTTCTCCCCTCTTGTTAGTCCTGTCACTACTTATCGTAAGAACGTAGCACCCTAAACTAATTAGTGGATGTGGCCTAAAAGATGTCAAGACAGAGAGGGAATACACACACCTGATATATGTAGATGTTGAAGGGTCTGACCCCCATCATGCCTCCTCTGCAGCTGGAGCTTTTTAGCCCACAAGAAGAGTATTGTGTTTGGCACCTCCATTACAACATCTCTTTATTCTCACATTAACTCCTGTGGTTGAATACTCTCAAGTGCAGAGAAGATGAGTGGCCACTGTCAGCTGGGCTAGCAGCAGAATGACAGTCTCTGCACCAGGCTCCTTCCAGGAGCATGGCAGAAAGGAGAGCTCCTGCACACCTGGCTCCCTGCAGGAGTGGATGGGAACCCTGAGATGTGAGAGGAGGGCACAGCTTCAGGAGCAAGCACGGAAGATGCTGTCATGATCATGTCATAGGGTCTCAGGCCATTTTTGTCACCTCCCTTCATACCCAAGGAATCAAGAGCAAGGCCAAAAGAACTTGAAACTACTAAAGTGTGCTTCTTAAGTTCCCATGTTCAGGAATCCTACCCACATTGATAGCAAATGAAGGCAAAAGTTGGTATTGTCCTACTGGAGAGAAGAAAAGAGCCCTGGCTCTTCATTCTCACCTTTCCAGGAAGGTTTTAATTCGCTAGATATTTAACATTTGTGGTTTCTTGTTTCAGAAGAATATTCTGCCCTGGGCTTATTCCAGGAGCCAGGACCCCTAATAAGCAGGACTTGAGTCTATTTGCCCCATTTCATTGTGTGCTGAGACAGGCTCTGCAGGACACCGTTCTTGTGTTTGCACTGAGTGTGATCAGCATTCTTTCCAGCTCTCCAGGCTAGTAGTGACCTGTGCCACCTTGTTTCCTGCTGCAGTGGCAAGACAGCTCCTGCCTCAGTTAGATTTAATCAAGTCAGACTTGTTCGTACCTCTCTGTCACGACTCCTTGGCTGGTCTCCTTCTTTTTGAGTTTGGCTGGCCCTGTTCATCTTCAGCAGCTACCTCCTCGCTGTCCCCTTTTCCTCCTTTTCAGTTTCCAGCCCTTCCTTTCCCCAGTCCTCTCCTCTTCTACAATTCTGCTCTGAAATACAGTTAGCTGGATCCACGCAGAAATGAATACAGCATTTCATTTTGTCTACCATTTGTCTGACTTTTATCTGATATAATGTTTTCAAAGAGCGCTACTGAAGTACTATGTGCAACACATATGGTAACTTTTAACCCATAAGAGGACATCTAAGCCATTGGATCCTCAAAACAGGATGTGACCTCTTGCTGCCTGTTTAATACAGTCAGTTGTCAGCATTTGGTAATTATTTAGCACTTTTGACGCTGGAATAATTTAATCAATATTTTCCTTCATCCCTTGGATTTATATATATATATATATATACACATTCACATGCATGCACACATAAACACGCACACACACATCTAAATATATCTATCTCTATCTCTATCTCTATATCTGTACAGATATACCAAGGTCCAAACATTTTTTCCAGGTGCAGCCTTTTTGCTGAGTAGAAAATCAGTCCTCCTACTGGTTAAAGAGTATCCTTGGCCTCTGTGGAAGTTTCCTAAGCTTATATTTTCCAGTATCTCTTTCAGCTCCTTGGATTAGTCATTATGAACTTTTTTAGACTTTCTAGATTTGATTCTTTAATTTGATCTCTTCCCTGCTATACTCCACAAAACTTGCAGTGACTTCTGCTTTGAGTGGCCTTCCTGCTCTGTTCCTGGCTATCATTTCAGTAAGGACTGTTCAGCAGAAGTCCTCTCAGATCTGGAGAGTGCACAGCAATCAAGGTCTGCTGTGTACTTACTGCCTTGTGCTGGCACCCAACCAGAACCTGTGCTGCTCACAGCTGCTGCACCTTCTGTGCCTGCAGCACATTCTGGATTAGCATGTACTGAAAATATTCATTTCACAGATGTTCAGCTTCAAATTCCACTGTTTAGAAGACAAAATTTATTAGAAAAAAGAGCAGATTTTAAGGAAAGAGTCTTCCCATGGACAAGCAGAACTCTTCCACTCTTTGATTCCTTTTTGGAATAGTTTTTGCACAGCAAATGTCAATACCTGGAGAAGTTCATTTAATGCATATTAATTGTTGCTGTGTGTGTCTTAGGTTATGCTAACACCTGAACTTGTGTACTAGCCCTGAACTAATTAGATCAGCCACAGTAGGATCGGGCCAGGGTCACCCACCTATATGACAGCCCATATATTAAATGTAGGATTGCTGTGGTGGGATGGCTACTGGTACATATATTTTGTATCCTCAGTGTTTTTATGCCCCTCTGGTATAAAATCTTAAAATAACTGAATGAAATGGATTTTTGCCATCGATTTCAAGGGAATCAGGATTTCTAGTTTTTGTTTTGCCTTTGGTGCAAGACTACAAAATCTCAAAGTAGTCTGAAGATGTCTTTTTCCTCTCTGTTGTAAAGCATAAATTTCACTATTACCTTCATCACCAGGACAGATGTTACCAGAAGCTATCCTTTGGACAGAAGGAACATGAAAACTACAAAATTCTAGTTTGATGAATGCTTGTGAGGAATATTTTCAAATGTGTTTTTCCTCAAGGTTGCTGCTTCTGTGTGCAATGGTTGTTCATTTAATTCAGGCAGCACCTGCCTCTGATCATTATTTTTTAGAGAGTTCTAGTAATCCATAAACTTAATCTGGAAAAGAAAACATACTGTTGCTAAAATGGTCTAGGAGAATCCCACTCCTGTTTTGATTACTCCTTAATAAGGTGCACACACTAAAGCATTTTCTTGGCTAGAGATATTTAGTCTCTTCTGTGCCTTGCTGTGGTCTCCTTTCTCCCTTTTCCTAGTTTTGCAGATGCTTTTTCTGTCGGTGCTTCAGAATTTCCTTATTGTTCTTATAGTAAAAGTTCCTCTAATATCAACAGCTGACATGAGCAGCCACCCCAGGAGCAAATATTCCATAAGTTCTTACAGTTGTAGACTATGGGAAGTATCACAAAACCCTCGGCTAACATGATACCCTTCTAGTTAAGGCTCTATCCCAGCTCAGATTGCAGCTCTAAATGCCATGAGGCACCGTGGATGGATAGGCACATAATGAGGAACTTCCTCTCTGCCTGGAGTTAAAAATGGTTTATGTTAATGCCAGTCTTCCACTGACAGTTTTTATTCTCTCCATCCACACACCACATATGCTACTAATTGGCACTATTTCCCAGCTTTTTGGTGTGAATATTTGCCAGGAAAAGGGCACTTGAATACTCCAGAAAGGAAAAATGTAGCCACAAATCCTCTCTTTGTCTTTTAATTATGACTGCTGGTATAGATCCCTGGACCTCTGCTTTGTTCATTCTGCCTATTGGGATGATTACTGGAGTTGGGAGCTGGGTCTCTGTCTCAGCCATGTGTCTACGAAGGCAGTGACCTGCCTTCTTCATTTCCTCTGGGACAGCATGTCCAGAACCATCAGTGGAACAGGGAATCTTCTCTCATGAGTCTTACTGGTTTCCTTCTATTTTCTCTCTGTGCTGGGAGAGGAGGACAAGCAGGTTCTGGTTGGGTGCCAATCTGAGGCAGTGGGTACAGAGCTGTGGATCTGAGAGGCCCTTTGTGATCCATCCTTACTGGAGGAATAGGCAGGAACAAGGAAGGGTGGCCACTCAGAGCAAAAGTGCCTGCAGATTTCTCAGAGCATAATATCAGGGAAGAGATCCAGTGAAAAGAGGGGACTGAATGAGGAGCTGTGTGGGTGTTTGGCTGTTGGCTGAGGCCAACCCACCAAAGTGGTGGTGTGAATAGTACCGAGGTGCTCTTGTATAATGTGGAGGTAGTAAAAACAATTTTATGTGTTCACCCATTTGGGTTAAAGGAGAGTTTTTATGCCTTGGACTGTCTTCTCACTGAACTTATAATGAATTCCAAAAACTCATGGGAAAAAGAACAAAGGAAATCCTCTTATTATATCTGGAACCGCAACCCTTCAGCTGTGTTTCCATACATAACAAGATTCACTTATTTTGTTACCACTGCACCTTCAATTCTTAAGACAGAAGAGATACATGGCTATGAGTAGAATACATTGTAATATATTACAAACTAGAATATTTTGGTTCTGTACTTTTATAAAAGGTTTTGTTGTGCTCAGGAGTATCGAAGTTTCTGCTGTTAAACTGCTATGAACTCGGTAAATAACTATTGGAGACTGAAAAAAAAATTACATATATATATATACTCACACACCCATATCTATGTATACACACATATATATACATACACACATACATATATGNAATTACATATATATATATACTCACACACCCATATCTATGTATACACACATATATATACATACACACATACATATATGCTATATATATACACATATATATTTTATATGTACATACACACACAAACACACAATTTTCCAATGAAAGGTCGCTTCCCCGCAGCTAATGAAAAAATAATTGAGATGAAAATATTCCTTAATTAAGCAGAGTTATAAAACAATAAAAGAAATTGTTTTTATCAAATTTAGCAATTGGATGGCAGTTTGCTTAGAATTATTGAGATCAGAAAGGAGTTTTCCCGCTGAGTAAAAAGCGGAATATTTAAGTTCTCACTTTAGAAACTCAGCCCTCCCATAGCTGCAAGTGCTGGGCTGCACTGCACTGTTTACAGCCTGGGACATTTTGGGAGAATTTCAGCGTAATGAATCATTTTGCTGTCACCTGGGATGGCTAAGGAACAGGCTCACCCTCCTTTTTGCCATACCTTACACAACATGGTGTAATCTACAGCAGAAAGATGTGGTGGGCTGCTGGAAGTGGTAGTGAAGTCACTGCAGCTAAAAAGCACTTGCATTCAGCTATTAGAACACATCAAATTTCAGTGCTCAGGTTCACAAATCTGCAAGAAATAAGTGTCATAAGCACACAGACAAGCAGTACTTCTTGAACACTTAATGTAATTTTCCTTTCAACACTCCTACAGTCCTGGCATTTGTAATGTTTCTTTTGGTACTGAAGCTGTGGATAGAAGAATGCAAGAACGTCTGTGCATATTTAAGATACTAATCCCAGATTATTTTTAAAAGTCAGTGCTTAGGTAACATTAAAGAAGAAAGAACTGATGAAGTGGTTTGATTTTGGTGTTTCTGGTCATGAACTAATCAGGCAGCATTTGCATTTCTTAGGGATGGTGATTCTTTTCCAAAGGGCAGAGACAAAGTAATGTAAGTATGATATAATTTTATAGATTTATGCTCTAATTTGCATGTAGCTCAAGTTCAGTATTTGTGTTGGCTGAAATGATGGGCAATGCACTGTATTAGCAAAAGCTTTGGAAAACAATATGACCCACCAGCTTACAGCACTTCTCAAGTGGTTTTGAGATTTAGGGTGTATTTAAGAGTCAGACCCCCTAATAGACTTGAAGCAGAAGTACAGAAGTACAAGAGTACAAAAACACAACAGCATCTATTTCATTGAATCCAGCCAAGCGCTGACTGCAATTAATTCTGTTGTGCTGACAGGCTAATCCCTGGCAGCTTTCAAACTCCACAAATAAAAAGCTTTAACTTATCTTCTGAAGCCTCTCAACTTCTCTGAAACCTGTTTCCTTGCTATTACCCAAGTGAGGGCCTTTCTTGATGTCTTGCAGTGTCAGGAGTGCCGTATTGGATGCACTTAAGTGAAGGTGCAGGCACCGAGATATTCAAAGAGAGCTCCCCAATATGGGGGAAAGTGGTAGAGTCAAGATGTCCTGAAATTATTTCCCCTTGACAATCCATAAATGCAAAGGAGTCTCCACCTCTGGGCAGTGTAAGAAGGTAACACCTCCTTCCACAGGGAGGAGGTAACACTGTTTTTCCCTTCCCACCACCATTACTTTCTGCGTAATCACCTGTTTTTCCTCTCTGGAAGCCCAGGCACAAACACATAAGAACACTTTTCATTTTCTTTGGCCTCGCTCCACTGTTTCAAGTCCTTTGGCAGGTTTTATTGCCAAGCTCTCACTTGACTTATGTCTCTCCATCGTTGATCTTCCTGCATGAAGTGTGTTCCTGTAGAAGTTGTTGGCAGGCACTGGGTTCTTGGATGGCTCTGAATTGTTTTATACTAGGGGTAGTGGGGATTAAACATAATTAATCTCCCTCCTCCATCAGTCTTTCCCTTTTACCCATCTAATTGCACTGGTGTTGCATTTGTGTAATTCAGTTACACAGTCCCTGCTATGTGTCTTTGTAAGCTGATGTCTGGATGGGGCACCATCAGAAAGGGCTGTTCAGTCAACCAGGAGATGACAGTGGGTAATCACTGTCCCTGGCCAGACAAACAGGAGCTGCAGCTCTGCCAGCCACTGATGCTGACAAAGGTTCAGCTGGGTTACAGCAATTTTTGCCCTAATCAGGATGCTAACTCTAAGGTTTCCCTGGCAACAGCAGCCGTAAGTCCAAACTGACATCTCATTTCTACTAATCTTTTATTTCATTTTCAGTAGGTAATTGCAGGTAAATCCTCCAGCAGCTGTTCCAAAGAAGGATGAAGTGGTCAATACATTTCATTCTGCTGCCTACAAATACAAGTATATTAGGGAACAGTGTCATGAGATTTTTATCTGAGACACTTAATCTGTGTATTAATAAGCATTATCTAAATCAGGTTCTCTTTCTTTGCAAAATTATGGCATACACTAGCAATGAAATACCAGGTTTTTCAATTACATGACTAAATAGAAGGGCAGCTCACATTACTGAGGCTGAGGTATATCATTTAGATAAGAGACTTGAAAATCAAATTCTTATCATGTGTCTCAGTAGCACTGTGGACTTCCCTATTACTCAAGTGGTTTCATTTCTACTACTAACAGCAGAAATAACAAAAGGAAACTGCTATATGAGTCCCCTTTTCTTTTTTTCTTTTTTTTTTTTTTTTGCCAGCTGTAGATAACCAGCACCCTCACTCTTTGAAGAAAAAGATTTGGGAGGATCAGTTAACATTAAAGGGGAGACTTACAGAACATTTGCAAACATCTGGCAAAAATTGCAGGGGTGAGTTATTATGAAGTGAAGCACGGCACTGCTCATTCCACGTTAGATCAGCTCTCTGTCATGTCATTGCTTTGCAAAGGGAGCACTTTACAATATCTGCACTGGCTCCAGCGAGTTTCTGGGGAAGTCTCAGGCAGAGATTGAAAGACTTTGTCTTGCTCTCTCTCTCTGGGTGATAGCAAGCATTTGTGATCAGCAGCTGTGCTAGGGCTAAAAACCTTAACAGATGTGTGAAAAGGGAGTAGAGTTTTTTCCTGTGCTTTTCCTGTTTCCTTAGAAAAGGAACTCATGTTTCTTGCTAGGACTAACAAAGCTTGGTTTTGTCTGAGGTATTTGGTAAGGCAGAGGAAGCTTTAATGAGGAAATTACTTAAAAGACACATGAAAGTCTGGTGTGAGTAGTTGTTACTTTTCCGAGTATTGAGTAAGTACTCCCTTTCTTTTTATGAGAGACAAATTTAGTTTTGAAAGGGCAAGTGAATCTTGATAGACTTGATATTTCTCTTATATTATCATAGCGTAGTTTTTTGCAAGGACTAGAAGCCTTGGTGCAGTGATTTGAAAACTGAATATAAAGACTCAGGGAGAGAGAAAAGCAGGGTATATCTTAGTATTTATCTTGCCACTAACTAAAATGAGGAATTTCTCCAAAACTGATCTCTGCTAATTTAGTTAGCAAAAGACAAAGAACAATTTCTCTCTGTTGGTCTCCGGTTTGCCATTACAAACGAGTTTTGAACTTCCTGAATGCTATTCAAGGGGATGGAGAAGGAGCAGGAAGAAGAGAAGAAAAGGCAGGGAGTAAAGGACACAGAGCTTGTATTTCTGATCATCATGGTCTTCCAGGAATAGAAGTAGCACATTTCAAGCTGCTTGCCCTTTGCTTTCAGCAGTGGGAGTCCCCTCCGGCATTTATGTCTCAAACACTCCCTTTGGCTGCTCAGCCTGAGACTTAATAAGCAAGGACACAAGCGACTAACAAAAGAAGAAATGTTCCACTTATTATTCACTCTTAGAGCAATACTTAGAGCACTCTCTTTGTTTATTTAACACAGGTAAATGTAGTGCAGGCAAAGCCAAAACAGCAGATACATCAATCTCAACCGCATAACAATTTCCATCCAACTCTCAGGCATATGCCTGGGTCCTTAGCATAACCAGTGAGTTGCTGCCTGGAGTCTGCCCTGCTACAGCTTCAGAGAGTCTGTTTGGTTTGTTTGAAGCTGTCCAGACTTCCTCTAACTTTCTTCCTCTACCTTTCTTCCTCTAAAATATTTTTTTTTTCCCCTACACATTTGGATTCCCTCTACATAACTGCTTCGTGGTCAACTTAAGCGTCTAGAAAAAGCATGCAAACCCAAACCATGGTTTTCCATCGAACACAAACATCATGCTGGAAAGGACATGAAAAGTCATCTGGTCCTTCCCCCTACCCAAGGCCATTTCTGCCATTTCTGACAGATCTTTCTCTGACTTGTTCCTGATGATCTCCCAGGATATCCACTCAGAAAACTCTCCTGTCAATGCATTCTTTATCCTTATAATTTCCAGATTTTCTTTGTATTACATATGAATTTTCTGATTGAAGTGAGATCCATTATTTCTTAACATTTGCATCACAGTAGATCCTGTTTAACATATCTCTCAGTACCCTCTTCCAGCTGTCTCTTCTGGAGACTAAGAATTATTCAGGTTACTGTTTCCCATTTTCTAGACCTCTGATTGTTCTGGTTGCTCTCCTCTGGATTGTCTCCACTTGGCTTACCTCCTTCTTGAAGTTCAGTGCCCAGACCTCATAGTATTTTGAATAGAATGGAAAAAAAAGGTCTCCAGGTCTTTTTTTTACAAGTATCATGAAGAAGTTTTCTCCCAGTTGCTCAAAGTCATCTTTATTTAGAAGATGCTCCAGCTGGAGTCCAGTGGGAAGCAATCTGCAGGATCAGCCACTCATAGATCTTGGTCTGTGGGGCCCTCTGCAGAATCTGACAGACCCTGCAGGAGTCAGGTGGGCTGGATAATGGTCCCTAACAGAGCCAGTGCAATTTGCTGCCTGATGTGTACACCAGCACTGATGCCAGGCTGTACTAGATTTATGTGTTGCTTAATTGTGTCAGCTAGACAACAATCACAGTAAGGGCAGAGCAAATGCCTGTGATAGGCACACTGAGGAGGCAGAGCAGACAGGAAGTCAAGCATATTCCTTGTTTCTGAGCACTCCCAGGGACAGAATTTTGTACAGGGGAGCCTTTTTCCCCAGGGCAACTGGTCCTGCTTAAAACCATGTGAAATTCCGGGATAAAATAACTGGTCTGTCAAGAAATTTAGCTAGTGGAAGCAGAGGCAAGCAGGTACCAAAGGACCTTTGTACTCTCTAAGGTCATCTGTAGAGTCAGACTTTTCTCACAAAATTGTTTGTACATCCATGTCTCATTTGGGCGGAAAAGGGAAACATTCCAATCTGAAGGAACAAAGGCTTTATTTGATTTGCTGGTTGCTGTCTTGAAAGGCTCTTGTCAGCCTGACTTTTGCCGAGGGGGAGAGAATTGCCATGGTGTGAGGCTTCCAGGCAGATGGCTGGAAGCAAGCACCAGGCTCAGCGCCTCCCCGTCAGCCCAGCTGTAGCTCCCAGATTGGAAGGATCTCACGCTCTTTGCCTCTAGGTAGAAAACGTGAATGATAAGAGCCTGACAGAAATGTCAGCTTCCAGCTGCGTGACAATTCCTCTCCAACACAAACTTAAAATAAGAGTCAGGTAAAATTGAAAATTCTCAAAGAATTATTATCTGATAGACAGTTATTAAAACGGCATTTTCCACAGGAAAAAAATGACATCTTTTCCTCTCTGACAGGAAACTGCCAACCATTTCCACTCACTGGTGCCTCAAAACCTTTCAGTTCTTTTCCAGATGCTCTTTTCTCATCCATGAGCAGTTGCCTCTGATTCCCTCTTGCAACCCCTCTCACATCCTCTCCTATGAGCCTCACCCTGTTCACTTCACCTGCCAATTTTCCTTTCTACCCTTTCCCCTCTAGCCAGTGCCCCTCTGCTTTTCCAAAAAGAATGAAAAAGGGAGAAAGTAGCAGAACTTGCCAATCAGAGATATCTTGCTACTAGTGCTTGGAAATTATAGCACTGCCAGCTCCGTGATGCCAGCTTTCATTTTTCTTTCTTAATTCTTTCACTCTATTCAGAGTTAAAATCTGTTAGGTCACTTCTACTCCCATAATTAAACAGTGTATTGCATTATGACATTTCAGCTCTAGCAGGAGTCTCTCAATCTACACATAGCTGAACTAAGGGAAAGCAGGGAGGGAAGGCAAAGAGAAGCAGGAACTGTGAGAAAGCTACGCTCTCCCGGATACTCTCATCTACACCCTCCTGGGTACTCACATCTACGCCCTCCTGGGTACTCCGTCTTGCTTGGCTGTAACATGTTGTTGAAACCAGGACACCATAGGCAACCTGTTATCTGCTGACTTTGTGTCAGTGTTTACATCCATTGACAATTATTCACTGGCACTTAGGGAGATCCTGAACTCCAGTTCCGTCCCGTCAGTTCATCAGGAACTCAGCTAACATCCCAAAATACTGCAGGATTCATTACCCATGCTGCAGCATCTGCCCTCTGATTTTTGCAATGCTCTACAGCACTAAAGGGTCTGGGGTGGAACCCCTCTTTATTGGGGTGAGAAATAAAACCCCACCCAACCTGTGGTTGCAGGCAGAGCAAGGTGGCATACTTCTCCTTCAGATTCCCTCTAAATCTAACCCAGCTTCTCTGGGCCCCCTGCTGACATCTTCAGTAGGAATTTCTAATGTGTGCACTGCAGGCCTCACCTTCTGCGTTTCTACATCTGTATGTGTATTTATGTGAGGTCAAGTAATGCGACATTCAGCTGGGGAGGCAAATGCTGGACACAAAGAGCGTGTCGGCTGGCTCTTGCTCGGGGGTCAGAGGAGTGAGCAAAGCCAGCACACGAGCATCATTTCCTTCCCCTACATATCCAGTTTCCCACAAAGAATCGACTGCAGAAGTCACTGCTTTCTGCCAGCTAGCAATACCCTGTTACCACTAATTGCAAAAGCCATTAATAAAAGAGGGGAGGGGGGGAAGCAAGACACAAAGGGGAATAAATACTGTACATAGCCGGAAGGCCTTTCCCTCCTACACATATGATTCACTGTTGTTCCTTGCCTCACATGGGAAAATGTTGTCCTGCTGAATACGTACCTTGAAGGCAACTCTGCCTCAGAGACATCACATATGCATATTGATAACATGCACTTTGTAGTGCCTAGAGATGTTTTTAACGAGGCTCGCTGAAATGTACCAACAACTTTCTCTCTTTCCTTCTGTGTGCCACAGATGATTTTTAAATGTGTTTCCTGGTGGTCTCTATTCCCTGTGAGAAAGCAAAAGGATAGCACAGACAATAATTCAGGATGGCAGGAGAGGGGAGAATTGGCTTTCCATTCTTCCCGGTTGTGCCGGCTTGCATGGGCCTGGGGACCCCATTTCCTTTGAAACCTCCTCATAAGCTCTTGGGGTTTTCCACACAAGACTGGAGAGACACATGGAGCACCACTTAACCAGGCTTTAGGGAGCAGGCCGGGTGAGGGGCCACCCTGCCAGCAGCAGAGTGTGGGCAGAACCACTCGTGCAGGTCATCCCAGGGGGCTCACACCCCAAAAAACCCCGCCTGCCCCTGCGCCTCTAACTGACATTACTACATGGCGGCAGAAGACAGGTGAAGTTTTCTCGCCGTCTCAAAGTGTTGGGAAGAGCAGTGACAAGTACACTGAGTCCTTCCAAGCCTTAGCTTCTAGTCTCCTCCTGTGTAGCCATTTTTATCTAGCCATATTTAATTAATATCATTCATTTTCAACATCCACCTTACGGTGTCATGAGCAATTAAAATGGAGATTTAGGGTCATTAAAAGTGTGATTACAGAAACACTGATATCCCACACACCCTATTCTGTCCTCTGTGGGATGATGGGCACTCTTGTACCCAGAAGATACTTTTCTCATCCCTTTCTACCATTGGAAAATGCCTATAATTGAAACTCTGCTGCATGCACGTTCTGCAAAAGGTTACACGGATGCAGTGCCTGCTCCAGAGTGTGTGTCTGGGGAGCAAACCCACAGTGCCCACCAGCACTCCACTGTGGACATTTGCTGTCCAAAGCTACGGAGAAAGATGTGCTTGGTGGCAGGCAGGCAGCAGGTCACATCTGGAAACGTGGGGGGTATGACTTTTCTTGCCCAGGACTGCATTCGAAGGAGGGCAAATGCATGGCATGATCCACACCCCCTAACGACCAGCTAGCAGAGGAGTAGCTGCTGGTCATCACATGTGGCTCACAGCTACTCAGCAGTGAGCCACGTGCTTCATCCACCCCTTCACAGACCTAAAACAGGCTGTACTGCACTTGGAAGCATTATGTAAAAAGGTATGAGCAAGATTTAAATAACTTTATTCTGGCATCAGGATCAGCTGTTTGCAGTGGAATAAATTGATAACAGTGCTGCTGTTAGGTTGTCTCATCACCTGATTTGCCTCGTTTAAAATTTGCTGCTGTGTCCCTCTGCTGGGGCAGCCAGGAAAGAGATGAAAGAGAGGTGGAGGAACTGCTCTTGGCCTCATTTCTCCCTTGTCAAGGGAGGCAGTTACACTGGGCAGTGCTAATGGGATGCTGTGATGCCTCTACACTCCCTTATTTACCCACGGAAAATTTGTCCCACACACTTTCTTAAAATCTTGGTCTCTTCTTGCTTTTAACTGCTGAACCAGTGAAAGGGGGTGCTTTAAATACAACAGCTGCTGTAGTGGCTGATAGGTTATGATACAATTCCTGGTTGGTGCTGGAAATCAGAGAACTTGCCTAGAGTGATAGTTCCAGAATTTAAACATAATAAGCTACTCTTTCCTGAATCCCCCCCTGCTCCCCACTTTAAGAAAATCAACTACTATTCATTATGGGCATAATCAGATTTATATGTCCATCATAGCAGAGTATTTTTCTCTTATATAAGAAATCGTTTTCTTATTGAGCCAATTTAGAAATCTAGAAATTTTCAAATATAGTTTAAAGTATTCCTGAAAGACAGTGAGCTTGCTTCCTTCCTTCTTTCTCTCTACTGAAATAAATTTTTGGATTTCCATTTTTATTGACTTGTCACAGCAGATGACATAGTCTTCAAATCCATAGACTTCATTACTAAAAGAAATGAAATTTTTAGGTAACCTCAGATAAATTATCATTGTCAGCATCATGAATGAACACAGATTCATTATAATATGATTTTCCCAGCAAAATTTCTTTGGGGAAAAGCAGATCCTTGCTTGAAAAGAGCATGCACAAGTGGGACACACACACAGAGGCACGCTTTAGGCTTCACTGGTTGTGAAAGCGCATAGACTGCTTCTAGTAAAAATAAAAATAAATCTGCAAAATTTGGTGAAGTTTGTCAGGCATCATACCACCACACAGGTTTGGTTAGAGGAGACAGCATCTCTCTGGGACAGGACTCTGAATAACTGTCATGTTTTCTAGAGGGAAAGATGCTCTGAGTGTTGACACAAAGATCTCCCTGGGAACCTGACAGTGGTGAGAATGAGTGAGGAAGTGGAGACAATGCAGTGTTTCAGCTCAACCACAATGTCCAAGTATCCTCGCTGTGTACTCCCCACCTTGGTAAGGTTTCACATGCCATTTGGCCCTAATTTTCTCTGCTTCCTTCTGCTAAAATTGAGCATTACAAAGGATGGTTTTCTCCATGTTTTTGTTAAGAAGAGATAGGAGCTTGCTTTCAATTTTGGATAAAGTGCTTTTGTAGACTTTATTTTTTCTACACATATTCTGCAAAATATACTTCAGCTCTCATAGAACATTTTCATTTGAGTGTTATCCAGTATCAGCTCGTTTATATCCCTGCAGATATATGGAGAGTTTCCCAGCCTTGAAAGCAAAAATCAAGAGACTAGAATTGGCAGCTATTGGCATTCATCTGGGTGGTAGTTTCCCTGTTCCTTGCACAGGTCTATATTATTTTATCCTTTTAGAATTTACTCTTTTATTTTGGGGACCACTGGAGGGGAAGCTAAGGAAGAAAAACAGAAGCCTTAAGGTAATGACTCAAGTAAGAGTGTTCACACCTTCATTTTCTATGTGTGTTAAAACAAGAAGGGAAGAATGAAGGCAGGCAAATGCAGTTAAGAGGCAAATGCAGTTAAGGAAACCAATAAATGCTCATTGAGAGCCACTGGCAGCAGAGAGAAGAGCAGGGCATTGAGCTCCCTGGCTGAGACACAGGCCCTTCCTTTTGTCACTGGGGTCACCAGTGGCTGTCACAGAGGTCCGGTGCCAGGGGAGGAGAGGGGTGAAGGGCTGTGCTTTGTGCATGAAGGATGGCCCCCACAGGCAGCAGGTGTAGGGGCAGGGTGAGGGGGAAGGCAACCGAGAGAAGGACTCAAGGATGAATAAGTTCCATTGAGAAGGTTGGGCAGGGTATAGTGAAACAGAAGAAGGAAGAGGTATTGTAAACCAAAGTCTGTTGGTAAAGGACAGGTGAGTGTAAGCTAGCCATGAATGAATTCAGGCTGGAAATTCAGAGAAGTTTTCTAGTTTTGAGACCCGTAATCTCTGGAGCAACCTTCCAATCAGAGCAGCTACTGAAAACCTGGTTATCATAACTTTAAGGAAGTTAAGACTTTAGGAAAGGTTGATGTGTTGGGTAGATGGCATTACATTCTATTGTTATGAGAGGCAGTAGAGGACTGGGCTCTGTAGCCTACAAGATCCTTTCCTGGTCTGTGCTCCTAGTTACATGAAGTAGGGCTTTTTTTGCTGTGTATTAAGCTGGGGGGATGTGAACAAACATTTCATAGGCACAGGAACCTTTTTGTTCCTCCTAGAGCTTCCCTACCAGCAGTCTCCTTGACAGCACAAACCTTGCTGTAAACAGTAAAATAAATGCAAGATTTGAAGAACAAAAAAACACAGCCAGGGAATTATGTTAAACAGTGAAGCCCTCAACTGCTTCTGTGTAGGTTAATAAGAAGGGCCATATTCTGACATCCTCATTCCTTGTCTACCAGAAAAAGCGTTTCTTCTGACATGGAAAACTGTAACTTGGTGACAGAAGCTGACATAATTACAAAACTCCTGTCAAATCATCAAACAGAATGTACAAAAGGAACATTTAAGGGTCACTGAACTGTGTTCCCAAGGGCTGGATAGAAGTGGTGTAAGTCTAGAGAACATCACCTTACACTTCTTATTTCTAAGGCAAGCAAGGCCAAAATAATATTCACATTTTGGATAGATTTATCATAGCTGTTTAGCACAATTCCAGTGGGGTTTGATTCAGCTGAAATCCAAAGTGAGCCTGCAGGCTGGTTTCTATTTTCTAAAGACCATTTCACCTTTTTGTAGAAAATATCATCGATCTCAGTGTAAATATTCAGAGTTATTGGAACTGCTTGATTATTATATTATTAAAATGAAGGATGGGTTTTAGGAAGATTAACTGCAGCAGAATAAGCAGCAGCAGCAGCTGCCTGATTGACAGAAAAAGTGTTCAGACTCTTCTTTTTTTTTTTCCTAGTGTTAGGGTGGATGGGCATTCTGAAGTAAATGTAAAAGGTAAAGAGCCAGAGGGAAAGTAGAAACACAAACACACTGCAGTCAGAAATACCAGGGTGTGCATGCATAGCTCAGGGGCACAACTATGACCTGCACCCCAGGACAACAGGTCATCCCAGGAACAGCCTTTGCTTGGAGCGTGCAGCGTCGTTGGCGAGGAATTGCACATACCGTCATGTAGTGCCAGGTTTTATTTTGGTGGAGAAGCCAGGAGCCTGGCAGGGGAATGAACTTATTTTCCTCACACACATGAGGTTGGGTCAGTTTTGCAACTGGAAATGTGGTCAGAGTACGTTGGGGAAAGACAAAGTTTGCACCTTGCTCTTTTTTATTGACAGTGCCAAATTGCTGCAGTAAAAGGCATTAATGCTCATTGCATCTCTTTCCTTGGGCTCTTAGGGATTTCTGTGGGCTTTTAAACCTTCATTGAGCAGAGGGGCAATATCAAACAAGCAAGATTGATGTGACTGTTCTGATAAAAAAGATGTGGAAGGATGAGCTGTATGAGTCCCAGAGTATTCCAGCTATGATTTTGTGGGTTGGAAAATGCCAGGAGACTGGAAGCATCTTCAGTGAGTGGAGGAGGAGATTCCTCCTGGGAGTGGAGCTGTGGGGTGCTATACTGGAACAGAAGGGGCTCCAAGGTGCTTGTGCTGCTGGTGGTGTTGAGAAGTAACAAGAGGAAAACACTAAAGGAGAAGAAGGTACCAGAAGCAGAGGCAGAAGCAGCCGTGGGAAGGCAATCTTCAGAAGAGGTCTATAACGGAATATTTACAAAACAATGACAATGCATTAGTCATACTCATGTTAAGGAAACTACTCATTCATGTGACTATCTGGCAGTCTCACTCCCAAGGACAGAGATTTTCACTGCTGGGACTGAAACTCCTTCACTGCAGGAGGCTCCAGTGACCAAACAGGTGCCCACTTGACTCTTCACTCATCCCACTCACATAGCCAGACCAGGTTACCTCACCAGTTCAACCCCAGGTTTCCCATGGCAAAGACTCAGATGTCTTGTTCCATAAAGCCATTTAGTCACGGTGCAGTAACACAGAAACAGCTCAAGCTGGTGCCTCTGAGGAGGATCCCCAACCAAGGAACCCCTGGGCTTTTATACCCTCAGAGTCTCCCAGAAGTCTCCTCTTCCTCCTGCCCCGCTCTGTGTCCATCCACCTCACTGGCTCATGGCCTTTATCTCCTTTGTTATCTCGCTGTGTTTCCCAGTGTCCATTCCACTGGCTGGCATCACCCACCTTCACACCCTCTGTTATCCCAAAGGCTGGCAGTTCATGGCCTCTCTTCTCAGGCTCCTACCTGGAGCTCTGCATTTCAATCTGCGTCTCAGACTGCAGCTTGTGAGCCTGGCTGCTTGGACCTCATGTATTTCTCCACACTCTAACTCAAAATGCAGTAGCACTGCAGAGGAACATGTGCAGAACCTTCAGTGGAGCCAGCACAGAAAGATTTTGTCAACTAATTAGATGTTATCCATTAAATGTAGTGCCTTTAACCACCAATCAGTTTTCACTTCACATACACCTTGGCATGAAAGCCATGTCTCATCAGCAAATGAAAATACTTAGCCTGTCCTTTAGTTTTGTTCACTAGTTCATCTTCTTCAGCAGGTGAGGCACTGCTTGGTGCTCGGGACAAGAAGCTTCAAGCCTGTTTTCTAGCCATGCTACAGCGTACAAGAGTTAACACTTTCTTCTCACATACCTTTTCTCAGGGGAAATAAAAAGAGAGCAATAAAAATACCAAAGCAACGCCTGCCTTCCCCCCGTGACACCTTTGTGCGAAACAGAGAAAGCAACTGGTGTTGCCATAAGAGGGCACACTGCAGCTGTAGTTTCCACATAGTCCAGCAAACCTCTCGCAGGAATGAGAAGTGGCAGTTGCTTCCCCTCTGAGACTGTACAGTTTTTGTGCTGAAGAAAGCGCAGGAGGCTTTCTATTAAGTTTCCCAAGTGTCTGTCTGCTGGCTTCTCCCTTCCCACCCTGCCTTTCACCCTTGCAATCTGTCTTGTGTTGCTTTTAAGGGAAATTTTCAAAGCTTGCAGAACAGTTGTTCTGAAAGTTAGTATTCTTTGCCACAGTTTTGATGAATTTGTAACTTTTCTTGATAAGCGTATTACACCCAGGGAGCACACAACACTGCTTTGGAGAGTGTACTGCAGTAAGTAAGCAGCAGAGAGCAGGTACATACAGAGACATCTTGTCTTGGGGTGAAGAGATGCAGACCACTGACTATATGAGAACCTGGAGCTATGCCAGAAGCAATTTTTGCAGTGAGTCCCAGTCCTTATATATCTAAAACGATTCTGACACTACCAGCATCACGAGGGCAGACAAAAATAAGAAAAGTGGTCAATGGGCTGAAAGGTTCAACATGTAAATCAAGAACAGCAGGTGTTCATTGGTTAAAATCATATTAAACCCACCCCAAGATTCGAAGGCCACAAACTTACTGGACAGAGAGAAACTGTGTAGCTCAATAGTAACAGAGTGTAGGAAAATTGAAATAAGCAGAGGCTATGACAAAACTACTCCTTTCAGAGCAAGAACAGCAAAGTCCTTTTGTTGGTAGGGTGGAAAAGTATACATATATAAACGGTGGGAAAAAATCTGTCTCTGACAGAGGGGTCCCTTGGATATACTCAACAATTTTTCCCCTACTGAGTGACTTCGATAAGTGTACAGGACAGAGATTAAGGATAAATAACCTTTGTATTCAAATGGTACTTGGCAGAAGGGTAAAATACAACACCTAGCTGGATGTGATCGTTGTTATCCTGCTGCCTCTGCACTGTTTCAGTTACCTCCACTCCCCAGGGCTGTTTGCTTTATCACCTTTCCAGCCAACGCCCTCTAGTTTGAGTGCCAGGCTTCTGTGACAGAGATCATACTTTGTTATACTTCCACCCTTTCTAGCAGAGTGAAGCCCTGACCTCTGGGTTATCGTGCTGTGGTAATGCCTAATGATGATAATCTGATCTGCTGGTACAGAATTGCAACTAATAAAAAGTGATGAACATCTAGGTCAAAGAGCAGAACTCACAGCCTTCCTAAATGCATTGATTAGGCTGTTAGGCCACATCTCTCTTTGCTGGAAATGCCACAGCTCCTGTATATTGTTGTCAGCCTGGTTGTTGTCAAGAAGATGAAACTGCCTACTTTCAAGATTATGGAACCACTTTTCTATACCACTGTCCCCTAAAAATATTTGGGTATCGCTTGCTGCTTGCAGACATTGCATGCTGTTGGCACATGTCGGTTTTCTATCCAGCTAAGTGTGGAAATGGTCAGACATCCTCTCAAAAAGTAGTCTAAGGCCTATATGGGGTGTCACTGGCATGTTGTCCCTTTACTACCTCCTCAACAAAGCTCCTAGGACTGATCACATGAATGATCTTCAAGTACATCACTGCAAACCCTGTCAGCTTGGTATAAATAATTGTCATAGACTGCTTAACCAAGTTTGCTTTCCACTGAGGAGCACTCATTTGCTCTTTCCCGAGTTTTGTGGGAGATAGCTAATCCAGAGCAAAGTGTCTGGTAGATCGTGCCTACACTTGTGAGAAAACCAGTCACTGAAAACAAGCGTGTTGAAAATTTCTTCTCAAGATCCCACAGCCTTTGTCTGTGTCGATGACAGAGAAAAGGACTTGGAGAACTTTGGTTCCAGAGCCCTGGAATTAAGATTAAAGATGTTTGCTTCTTACAAAAAGACCGGCTGCTTTATGGGGCACAGTCCAACGGGGTAACCTCAATTCCAGATAACGAGGATTTAAAGCACATCATCTTGTAATTTGAAAAACTTATTTTTGCTATCATTGGACAGAATCCTGACTTAACCTCCCAGCACAACAGCATTGTTTCCACATATTAGTATGACTGAGTAGGAGCAGCAGAAAAAGGAGATCCCATTTCCTAACGGAGATTAGAGGAATTTATTGCTGCGTCTGGGACTTTAAGCTCATCTTCAAGTTGGCCTTACTAATTATCAACATAAATTCCTGCTTCCCTTATGAGATTGGTTTGATGCTGGAATTTGACAGAAGCTATAAGGAATGTTCTGAGAGACTACTCAGGATGAAAAATTGAAGAAAAAGCCCTAAAATACAGTGCAATTCCTAATGTGAAACTCTTAATGCGAGATATTACTCACTGTGAAATGTCTTTTGAAGTGTCTACTTGCATGTTCTTTATTTCACCATCTATTTTTACACAAATTTTATTCTTAGCACAAACAATTTTCCCACAGTCCCTTTGAATTTATGTTAGCAGTGTCACCCTGCACAGAAACACACCACCACCACCACCACCACTACTGCAGCAACTCTGGAAATTCGTGTTAACCATTGTCTGAGACAGTTTCCAAGCCACCTCCTACTATGCAGATCAAGACTTCTGTTTCCAACAGATCTAGCCCCATCCAGAGGTTTTTTGAGCTCCCCTGCATTGCTGTGAGAGGCATCACCAACCTAATCCCCTCAGAGCATTTAATCCCTGAGTCATTCCTAGTGGAGATACTTCACATGCTTCATCTGCTGCAGAAGCATAGCATCATTAAAAACAAAAGACTAATGCAAGTGTATAACATCATTGCTACTTGTAAAGTGTTTCATCTGCCTGGCTGTATTCTTTAAACCCTGGACTCTCAGATCATGATGTTTCCAGCTCTCACAGTTGTATCAGATGATCACATGAGATTAAAAATAATGGCAAACAAAATGTTTTTAATTTAAAACTCGTCTGATTTAAAAAGAGAATGTTTTGATTCTGAATTTTACAGCACAACTGGCAGTATTTCAGATTTCACACACCAGTTACTGTAAAGCTTTCCTAATGTTGCACATCTGGTTGTCTTGTTCTCACCAAAGAGAGAGAACAAATCAAATCAAGACCAACCTAACCTCCCTCCCATTTAACAGGAGCTGTGTGTCCCCAAGTACTCATTAACAATATCTTTCAACCCCAAGCTCAAATCTGTGGGTCTAGGGCAGCTCAATAATACAGATAACCCCCTGCAGCCTTGTCAGGCAGGAGAGCTGGCGCTAGTGAGCAAGTGGAAGGCAGTTCTGTCTTATCAACTAAAAACTCAGCCTTGTGACTAAGCAGGTTTTTACAGTCCTGCTACCACCATTAAGGAGGGATGGGAGAGGCACAGCCACAATGTAAATGTATATAATCAGGATTTTACTTCTGGCACTGCTCTTCCTTTAGGTTCCTATGTAGGTCTGTAGAAGAAAAACAGCTGACCTACAGAAATCACCATACCTGGGTTATACAGATGCCTCTTAAGCATCAACCTCACTAGTAAAATTTGGTCTGCAAAGAAAAAAGTAATTTAAAATATCCCTGTGGCTATTTCTGTCAATGTCTTATCACCACCAGAGGTGCTTCAAGCAGACTAAGGTTCCACATACAGAGTGAAAAAAAAGAAAAAAAAAAGAAAAAGCAAAAGAAATATCTCTATTGGTTCTGTTAATATTCTGTTGGAAAGGACCTGGTAAGACCTACAGTCATGGCTGGAAACAAACTGGCTGATCTGCAGGACTTCCTGACCTGAGTTGCATTCAAGAAAGTACAAAGCAGGTGAGAAAAACCCATCCTGTTGCAGCAAAAGCAAGCTGTGTTATATTTACTCAGAGCAGGTGTAATGATTTGTTACTTACAGAGAGCATTCATAGCTGCATGCTAAACCAAACCACAAGGAAAACACTGTCTGTGTAACAACCATGAGAGCAGACAAGGCTTCCTCTTTCCAGATTTATCTGCAGCATAAACACTTTATGTTGGCTGGAGAGATGCTAACACTTGTAAGAGAGAAAATACCAGTGTTCAGAAAAGAAAGATGGGAGCCAGGGTGTCTGTGTTATCTTTCCTGTTAAAGTTTACTGTTAAATCTGTGAGGTAACACTTAAAGAGCGCTTAAAGACTTATCAGCCATTTGCTATATATGTATAAATATATATACATATATATATATGTATATATATTATTTACATATACACACAGACATATATAGATAGATAATACTTACATTATACACACACATATGTATGTAAACTTAAACATTAAATTATATATATACACATGTATAAATGTAATAGTAAAAATAGTTTTAACCATTCCTAGAACTACAGAACTGAGTATTTGAAATCTGCTTTAGCTATAGAATTTCCTTCTGGCCACTGGAAAGCTTAGGGATTTCCCACCCTCTGACTGCAAAACTGGAAATTAGTGTCTAGATTTTCACCTCATGTTGTTAGGGTTATACATTTCCCAGTTAACCCTCAAACCTGAGATGTTTCATTATTGACTAAAGTTTGTGTTTTCAAGGATATAAAATGACAACTTTTCAGGCTCCTTCCATCACCCAAGACTCCAGCACTGCCATATGTTACTGCCTGAATGTGAATTTTCTCCCTTTACACAATTTTTATATGTTGTTGGCACAAAAACTGCTGGCCCCTCAGACAGTTAAAAGGAGAGACAAATGGAGAGGAATATAAGAAGAACAAGTTTTATTTAGGCAAGTGTCTCAAATATGTAGGTTTAATGATAAATTCTAAATAATTAGCAAAATGTTGAGAAAGTGGATTAAAGAGGGCTGGATTCAGAACAAACACTTTGGTACACCATGGAAGAGAGTTCATGGAAATTTTTCTAACTGTGTTAAGAAAAATGCAATCTGAAATGAAAATGAAAAATCTGAATCACAAATTCAGATGCTTGGAGCTTCATTGTAAAAACCTTAGCAGTCCCCATAGGGTCCCAAGTTCATTGAAGGGACAGTTGTCTGTGCAGAAAATATAGAGAAAAGGAGACCATGCAATGGAGGATGCCATCAGATCCTGCAGAGCAAACACATCAAACAGCCAGAAAAGTTAAAGCATCCTCTTTGACAAAGAAAAAGAAAAAAAAAAAAAGAAAATTAATTGTTCTACTTAATTCCATACAATGTTTGAGGATTCAACCAGTAGAAAAAATAAAGCTAAATGTGGACAACCTGAAAAAACCAGAACACTGTAAGAAGAAAAAAGACCAAACTTCCCCCTCCTCCCAAAACCCCCCAAACACACGGAACACTTTTTCTTACTAGGGGGATAATAAAATCATTTTGCCCTGACCTTTTCCTCACCACTCAGACACAATAGTAATAGTTGCTATATATAAACCTGAGATGCTCTTCAGCTGTGCTCTACCAAAGCATATTTATTTTAACCCAGAAAGACTAGTGGTAAAAGAATTTGGGGGATATTTTATTTACACAATGATAAATTAACCTCTGGATCACTTCTCTAAGGGTAGCTCTAGGAATGACTAGGATGCAGAGCAATCCAGATGGACTTTTTGACCTCTTTTGTTAAAGCTTCCTCCATGGCATTTGTTGGGCTTTTTCAAAGCTAAAAGGTTGGAGGACACAAAGCTTTATTCTCACACTTTAGTCTTGAGGCTAGAAAAGCTTCTGCATTCATGCTCTAGCAATGTTTGCCTCCAGTAAATCTGAAGTATGTCGGGCAGCTGTGGAAGGAGGGAGAAAAACAAAAAAGCCTTGTGTCTGAAACATTTGTGTTTGTGTGCATCCTACCCTGTACAGCTGGTCTGACTCAGCTCTGAGAAGATGCTGTGCAGCTGTTTCTCTGGAGCAATACCTGTGGGCAAACAACAGCGGAGTCCAACATCTATGTACATCTTCTTGATCTCCAGAGTTCATTTTGTCCCTGCTCTGTCATCTTTAATCATGAAGCATTAGGCTTTTTCTTACTGGATATTCATGCACATATGTTCAGAACTTACAGGGACAATCAGCCATTGTTCCAGTTTTCCTATTGATGCTTTTCTTGCAAATCAGAGCCCAGGGACTGGCCACAAGCCCAAATCCCATCTTTTCAAAACTGATTACTTCTTTGCTGGGACACTGTTTGCTCTACTGCAATTTTCTAAGACTGGGTTTGGCTGGTGCAAACCTACTTCATCTCTTCTGGAAGTGAAGGCAGGATTTAGCCTCTGTACTGTACAGCTCTGGCAAGTCAAAGCAGATGAAATGGCCCCGCTCTGGGGTAACTCTGCTGCTGACGAGAAAAAGTGGCCCCAAGTCCAAAGTGGCAGTAGCAGCTTGAAGAAGCTCACTGAAGGGGGATCTAGAGACTAAACCATCTCATTCCAGCTCTGATGAGCTCATTCAGCTGGAAAGGCAAAACAAAACAAAATATGCATGCATTCCTGTCTGAATATGGGACCACAAGGCAGCTAGGCACTGAGATACCATGCAAATGGAAATAATTAAGTACTGGAACAGAATGGCAGAGATATCACTAGGAACTATCAAAGGAAATTTTTGAGGAAAAATTAACGACTCTCCAATGCCCTGAGATTTGCTGTTCTAAAATAAAGAAACAATTCCCACAGAATAAATGGAGTTAACCCTAAGGTACAGTGGAATAATGGTAAAATATTTCGCATGCCATAAAGTTCCAAAATATCTAAGGTAATCAATTTTTGAATGGTTGAAATGTGGGGAAAGAAAGGCTTGTGGCAAATGAACTTTGGGAGGAAGAGCAGCAGAACCCAATTGGCTCCACGGCAGAAGGAGAGGGCCATGACCCCATTTCAAGCTGAAAGCCATATGGCTCAGAAATAAGTGGAAATAAATGACCAAGCCATTAGGATCCCAGTGGGGCATGCAGCAATCTCAAATGGCAGCTGATCTCCCACAGTTTTACCCACTGATCTTGTCCACTGCTGGGAAGAAGTAAATACTTCATGTGGCTGTGCCATGTCGTGCCTCCCTGCACCTTTCACGCACAGGCGTGTGCACACATATGCACATATGTGCACATTTGAATAGACACATGTCTATTAATAAACTCTAGGCATGTAGAGACATAGAATTTAGGTTTATGGAATATAGTAATATGTATATGTAGCAAGATGGAGGATTTTGGGTTTGGATTTGTACTTCTTTCTTCTTTCTTCTTCACCAACCTGAGTTTTCTGGTATTGGTTCAAGAAATCCACAATGCGGGTCAAGTATAGATATTCATTGGGTTTTAAATAAAAACATGTTACTTTGCAATCTGTAATTGGGTAGATTAAATTATAAAAGACCTTGAAAGTAGAACTTAGGGGCCATATTCTGCCATTTTTCCACCTTGTTAACTTAGAAGGCAGTCTCTGTGCAGCTGTGTTATAGATAAGAAATAATAAACATAAGCCTGAAGAGAACTTTACGTCTCCCGCTTTCTAATTCAAACTCTGAGTAAAACGGACTCATGGAAAAGCAAAAAAATTTAAAAAAAACCCCAAAGCAAAAACTGAGATAGGCATACTCTGAATTCCAGAGGTTTTTATGAAGATTCACATCAAAAAGGAAATAAAGATGAAACCTCACAGGAAGGTCATCACTGTGCATGAGTGGAGAATAGCAGTTGGGGACTCAGTTTGCCAGGCACACCCACAGAAAGCCTCTGCCTCTCTCCATCCCACATGGCAAGGTGAGAGACAAATAATACAAGCTCCTTTTGCCTTTCCAAAGAACATTATGATAGCTTTTTTACTGGGATTATGCCACCGTTTTTGTACTTATAAGTGTTGTTTTCCTGATGAGGCAAGAAAGGTCAAAAGAAATTAATAGCCAAGATAACAGTTATCAGTCTGATATAAATAAAGCAGTGTATAATGTTTGCAATACACCACAATCTACAACAGATAAAGGAGTCTAAAGCCAAATGAGGGTTTAAAAGGAAACTGATATTGGAGTTCTCTTTTTAAGCAGATGACTGGGTGGCAGTTGCTGTTTGTAGCTGTTGCTGCTGCAGCCAGCGTTGCTGCTGAAGCCTAGAGTAAGGAGGCTCAGCCCCATCACTCACCCAGCACGGCTCAGCCCGTCCCATTGGATGGCTCAGATGAGATCCAAAAGCCTCATCCACATTCTCATACAACGGGGACCATGTTTTAGTCCCCTGATACCACAGTGCCAGTAACCCCTGGGTAAGAGGTATGCTACCAAGGTCTCCCTTGCCCACATGGTTGCTTTTCTGCTCTTCCCAGGATGCTTCTTCATCTTAACACTGCAGACAGCTCCATCACTATGTGTTTGTCTTTGTAACTCTCCAGACACCTATATTCCTGTTTTGTGCACGTTTCAAGATGTCAGAGTGCCTCCTTCCTGATGTGATTGTGACACCAAAATATTTTTACTAGTTCTGCCTAAATTCCTTTGGGAACTTGTTTCAGTAAGGTACAAATCATGCGTGTATTAAGTTATACGCAACACACACAGACACACATTCCCCTAAGCCTCTTGTGAGGTGTCTCTGGGGCTTGAAGAAGCTGAAGGCAAGAGATAAAGCACTGCAAGGGGTGAATTTCAGGCATGAGCCGTTCCGACTGATTAGATGCTATCCCAGGTGATGTGTTTTCATATTAGTCATTTCAGGATCCTAATTTACCTCCATTAATATCATAGGAGATAAACTTTGCATTCCAAGCAAAGAGCTAGACAACTAGAAATGTAAATGCCACAGGATCTGATTTTCATTGCTGAAGTTCCTCGTGGGAGCTTGGTCTCACAAGTTGTGTTTTAGTGAAAGGGGTCTGAAGTGCCAGTATAATTTCTATCACTTGTCAAAACCTTAGCTCTCCACTAGTCCTATGAGTTTTTAAACCATCTGGCAAAATCAGTGATGTACATATATGACCTGGTTTCATCTAGGATAGAGTTAGTTTCTTCTCAGTAGTTGGTACAGTGCTGTGTTTTTGGACTTAGTATGAGAATAATGTTGATAACACACTGATGTTGTGGGTTTTTTTAATTAAACTGCTCTTATCTCAACCTACAAGTTTTAGTTTTGATTCTCCTCCCCATTCCACTGGGCTACGAGTGGGGGAGGTGAGTGAGTGGCTGTGTGGTGCTTAGTTGCCAGCTGGGCTTAAACCAGAACAGCATACCAGCATAATTTTTGCTTTAATTGGTTTAGCTCATTTCCTTAAAGATACTACATCTCTTGCACAAGCACCTCTCTTCTCTGATGAATATTCTTCTGCAGTAAATCATTCATTCTCTGCTGCACACACTTCCAGCCTCCTCTTTAGACATATTCTATGGGTTGGATTCAGGAGTTTTCCTTATATTTCAGTCCCGAACTTAGGACGATGAAATGTTTCCAATGATCACAAGAGGCCTTTTCTTTTTTTTGACACGTTTATTTCCAACAGTAGTGTGAGATACAGTAGAATACATGTGGGAACCAGATAACCATGTAGTATTTTAGAGTGTATTTTTCAGTAGATTATTCCAAATATTACATACGGAAATTTTAAGTCCTATTACATTAGTTCTGATATCATGGTGACTAAGCATTTAAACAATAAGCAGTCTTGTGGAAAAATCCATGTACGCAGTTTATTTTACCTCATTTGTCCTGAATTTCAGACTGCAACAGGGTGACTTAGATCATATAAGTGGGTAGCAAATCCTTCAGTCTATATTAACATATTGTCTGCTTAGAAAGTCCTTGAGAAACTCAGATACACACAGGCTGAATTGAGATACAAAAAATTGTGCATGGTGTTTTCACCTCTCACCTTGAAAAGAAAGACTCACAATGTAAATTCTCACATATTTTAATTAGATTAAAAATATTGGATGGTGTATAATATCCTGAATGTGTTACGCAGATGGCAGATAAGATGCTTCAGAGCACAGCAGCAACTGCTCTGCCAGCAAGCACTATAGAAAGGTAGATGGCCACCTAGCTTTCTAAGCACGTACTGTGGCAATTACTAATAATCAGAAATAGAGCACGTTTTGAAAATCTGGTATGCAAATACAGGTGACAAGCCTAAACACTGCCTTAGATGAATCTCATTCCTTCACTTCCACTGAAAGGTGGATCACTTCAACAGAAGGGTTATGATGACAACTTGAACGCTGCAGGGTTTATTTTTATTTTTTTTCCTGAGAATGTTTAGAATTTGGGTGACGAACTCCTCAGAGTACACACAATCTAAATGGTATTTGTGTGCTTCAATGGAATCACCCTTAGGTTCCATGCTTTGTTTTCCAAAACCCAGTGACTTAATATTATGAAGGTGATTGTTAAAGTGCAAATACAGCATTGAAAACAATTTTGCCATCATGGAGGAGTGAGACTCATCCAATTTTTTGGGGCCCCAAAATGATGACAGACTTGGCAGACTTCCTGTGACATCCATCCACCATCATAAACAAAAAAACATTTCCCACCAAAACCAAGAATTTTTTAAGAGAACATCGAGTGTGTTATGAGGTGCAATATAGAGCTGAAGAGCTTTAGAACACAAATCTCACTCAAACAGGATCAAAGTCTTAAAAAAATACTAAAGCAAAAGTATTTCAAATCCAAAAAAAAGATCATGCTAGTCTATTATTTAACCAAATGTGACTGTTGTACAGTGAGGACACCATGGCAAAATAGCTTAGAGGAGCAGGTATCCCTGTGCGAAACTTAGTCCTAATAGATGCTGAAGAGTGATGCTCCCTCATATGAATGGTGATCTCTTGTGGTGGGGCAGAACTGCCTGTGATTACAGCCACTCTTAAGGATTTACTTTAGGGTGGGTCATAAACCTCAAGTTGAATACATCTTCTTCCAAAATTAAATATCCTGCTGAAAGCCTCTGATTTTAGAAAAAACACAGTGAAGTATGTGCGAGAAGTCATCAGGCCCCAAAAAAGCTCAGGATCATTTCCACTGTAGTTGATGACAAATTCCTCCATGAGTCTCAATCTGGGGGATCAGGAGCAGACCTACCACACACTGCTTCTGGCTAATGTCTAATGGCATGGCATCAACCTTTATTGTCTGGTGGTCTCTAGTTTAGCTTCCCTTTTCTTCCCTGATCTTTTCAGAAGTCTCAGGATCTTATCCTCAATAAGGAGTTCTGCTGGTTCTGGGACTGGTTCTGAGTGTTTGCCACACTTCATTAATACGGAGTGTTTCAGGAAAAAGATCCTCCTAACAGAGGTGGCTGGTGCTATGCTCACATTATGCTCACCTCAGCAGCAGAATCAGGCTGGATGAGGAAAACACACATCAAGCCATTTGTGTGAAGGACCCTTAAGCATAAAACAAATCACAGCTTCTTTTCAAATAATGCAGTAACATGCAAAATTCACAAATTAACGAGTGTCTTTAAATACAAAAAATGCAAACCTTTGCTTAAAAATCCACCAATTCTATGTGTGTTACTCTTTACCTTCTTAAGCCATGCAAAAAGTTTAACCAATGTGTCCCTTTAACAAATACAGAATTGGAACTAAAAAAAAAAAAGCCCGACTAAATCCCTAGACAAATCCCCCAACAAGTTTTGAATCACTTTCCCACTGAATCTCTTTATCATGGCATTTATCCATCTGAGCAGAGGTCTAACACCGCACCTGTGCTGCCCTTCCTTGGGAGACTTAGTCCTTGCTGCGGGAAGGAGCTCTTATCTGCAGTTTGACATTGTCTATTGCAGGCCCCCAGCCACGCTCCTGCCCTTGAACTGCGATGCTGCCACTGTGCCGAGGCACAGCCAAGGACAGGTATCAGCTGTTTCACCAGACTCGCCAGGCAGCTGCTGCGGCGATGCTGCAACAGGTATGTGATGGGGAGCGTCTGGTGGGAGGGCCCAGGTGTCAGGAGTGGGGCTGTCCCTGGGTCGCACAAGGAAGCTCTGCCCTGTGCCCCTGTGGGCTACCTGCTGTGCCTGGATGGAGCACGGGAGAGATCATGGTCCATCTGCAAATGCATGAAGGAGTCATGAATCTCAGGCTCAGTGCAGGGAATTTGTGCCACAGTAACAGGGTTTAAGACAAAATGTGAAACTTGAAAAAGGACATGCTGGGACTGTACAGTGCTGCAAGCTGGGATACTGGAATTGCCATTGGATCATAGTGCACATATTTGAGGGTTATAGTGGGTTATTATCTCATTAGAAACATCTAATTCCCTGTAAAAGATTGCATGTCAAGTATGTCAAAGAACAGACGAGGCTAGTACAGCCCACTGTCAGGACTAATACTTCTTTTCCTCTCATTGCAAAATAAGCAGGGATAGCTTTTCAATTTAAAAAGAAAAACTATATAATTACAATAATAATACCACGCTCCTGACTGCTCTGCAGCTGCATATTGTAAAACTCAAAGCCACTGATCAGAAACAAAAGCAGTAAGTCAATAACAACTTTACAGAAATGTTCTGCTGGGGTAATTATGTCTTGCAAAATACTTCTATAGGGGAAAGATTGTTTACCAAACATATTTCATGTCCTTTTCCCCCTAAAACACCCTGCAAGCACTTGAACCTTTTTCTAACAACAGATAAGAATCCTTTGCCAGAGGTGTAATTTATGACTATATGAACACTGGAACAAGCACTGTTCAAATAGTTAGGCATCAGTTACAACAAAAGCCAGAAGCAGTCATATTTTTATCATCTCTTATAAAAAAATATTTCTCAGTCAGTGTCTCAATACAGTTAAAACTCCTCTACATTACTAATAAATTAAAAAAACCCTATATCCAACCATCTTGTAAGAAAATAGGTAAGTAATTTAAACCTTTAGTTTACATAAATTAGCACAGAAATGTGTATTCAAACAAGTGCACTGAAAACAGATATGCCTTCTTTTCTTCTGATATCTCTTATTTGAGTTATTAAGTAACAGGAAAGCCTTTACATTCTTTGCGTGACCTTGAGAGTCTGCTAACACTAAATGGTCAATAGTCAAACCCCAGGAGAATGTTTCACCAGATAGACAATGACAAGAGGGAGCATGAAGTACAATCAACTGCTTTGCAGCCCTATTACTGTACACTTCAACATTCCATTTCAGCACATTTACTCTTGGGGATGAAGGTAATGTATTTATATGGCAAATCACATGAGTGAAATTTGACAGGTCGATAGAAATTTTTTTTAAAAGCCTGTTAAATTATCATTTTTTCAGAGCTAGTTTGCAAGGCAGTAGTGATGTACATGAGTGGAAACAGTACTCCTTTGCTTGACTGTGGATAAAACTCTTAAATAGTGCTGGTGCTGCCTCTGAACCTCGCAGAGAACACTTAATGGGTAAGATGTTATAATTGGAGCTGACAACAGCCAATTAAGTGTCAGAAGAACAATCTGATAAGTAGGTCTTCATGTCTATAGGCATTTCCTGATATGTCTTAACTGTCAATCTGAGTGTTACACATCTCTATCTTTATCTCATTATTGACTGATTTATTAAAGGAGAATGCTTTCATCTCTTTTTTTGACTTTGGGGTTGCTCCAGAAGGAAGGAAAGGAAAATACTAGGAACAAGTCTAAATTTGGAATAATAGATGGGGAATCCTAATTATAGCAAAGTCCTAATCTTCCAACTGAGCAGGCGTATGGTTTGGTGACACCACTCCATGCAGCTGCCCACACCATACCTTTCAAGAAGTGGAAGATGCTCAGCCTAGAGGAGATCTGTTTCTTTAATGGGTGGAAGGATATCTGTGGACGTGCTAGTAGGCTGCTCTCTGCTTTCAGTGCTTCTTGCTAGTCATACGGAAGACAACACCTCGCTGGACGGATCTCTTCCCTTCTTGTCCTCGCCCCTGTCGATATCAATCACATGAACTATGCCAGGCTTCAGGATCAGGTCATCGGTCTCTACGTGGCTCCTGTTGTCGTCCACCTCGATGTACTTCCCCTTGGAAGGCTGGGTGGCCTTACCGAAGACGTCTTTGAAGCGGCGCTTGAGTTCAACGTCTGGGCAGTAGACGTACTCATACAGAGCACCGGCAAGGACTGCTCCGATTATTGGTCCCACCCAGTACACCTGCAAAGAAAGAGGTGGAAGAAACCCCAGGCATTAAGCTTTTAAATTAGCAGCGGTAAGGAGATTGACAAGCAGGCCCACTTCTTCAAAGTGAAATAATTTTGTCAAGCTTTATTGAGCTATCTCTTTACAGGATGCCTCCTCTAAACTTTTCATCGCTCACTGACAGCTGTAGACCACAAATAATGGACTGTTTGCAAGAAGACACACAAAGGAAACACCAATGTAGAAAAGTGATTTTTTTTCTTCATTTTGAACCAAGATGAAAATGAACTTTCAAGGAAACAAACCCCTTCCTAGTGTACACACAAACAGTTCTGCTTTGGTATTTCAGACTCATGTTTCCAAAATACATTGAATTTGGCATTTAATCCTACAGAACACAACAGGCAGTGAACCACAACAGGCAGTCTGACAATCTAATTTGAATAAGCAAATACAATGGACATAACACAACTTTGCAGGTACCTATCTATTTCATCATGGCAGGCAGCACCGCAGTTAACATTAGTAGGTGCCAAAGCCCACAGGATCCTGTCAATGGCATGCGAATGTCATTGCTCTGGAGGAGGAGAAAAAGCTGTCTTTCCAAGTGGCCAGGACAGTAACTAAGCTTCTCCTGCTAGTTTCTCCATGGTACATTTGTTTATTGTTTATAGCTTTAGTTATAAATTACAGGCTTCGTCAGAGTATGGATAATTAATCTCGTGAAAAACTACAGCAGTTTTTCATACGAACAAGCCATTCACTGATAACTGGGTAAATCTGCCTCAATAGGATAACTCTTGGGAACAAAGTTACACATGGTATCGTGTTTGCAGAATTGAAGCCTTAGGGCCTGAAGACAATGCTATTTCTATTATTAGCTGCAGTGGGAGCAATGTGGGCTTCATACTTTAAAAATCAAGAAAATCCTTATATGCACTGTAATATGCAGCTCTTCCAGTTAGCACTGAAAGTGTCCCTAGAAGTGGTTTCCCTGTCTATAATTAGGTGAGGCTGAGCTGTGATCCTTCTCTCCCTTACAAAATGTGAAATGTTTTTTTGTAAGTTGGATTGTGTGATGCTATAGAAATTTACTGCATCATTCATAGCCTGTTTATAACATTGTTTCCTGTGCAACTGCTCCTGGCTAAGCTGACACTTTTAACTGAAGCAGGTAACATCTGGCCTGGTCTGCAAATACCAGACTGCAACTCCTTCATCTCTTACTGCAGGCATTTGCCGAGGCAGGCTCTCCCCCAGGAGCCAGATCACAGAGGGTCCCTGTTCTCATTTTATACATCTGCCCCAGTTTGCTGCAGAACCAGGTGAAACATGAAGTTGACAGAATTACTTCCATAACTCCTCACCAGCATGACCAGCAGGGTTTGCAATCTGCCTTGGAGGATTTTTCTTTCCAGCAGTTCAATTCTTTCAGTCTCACTGTGTTGCTTTATTTTTGTCTTGAACTTTCCGTATGATTTCCTTTCTACCCCAGCTACTACCTCCAGAAAACAGCCCCTGAATAGTAAGGTGCTATTCCAACATGCTGCATGCTGCACTGCAGTCTTAGGCGAGGAGCATGATGATGCCTAAGCTTGGGGCAGGTCAGTGCCGGTCTTCCTCGGGGATGGCCACTATGGGATGTACCAGGAGAGATAACTGAGAGCAAATGAGGTATAAAAAGTCCTGATCACTGTGTGTCGCTATGGTGAAGGAAGTATGAAAGGAGAGTTACCCATTGGTTTTCCCATCTGCCCATAATGACAGCAGGTCCAAATGATCGAGCTGGGTTCATACTGGCACCGGTGTAATTGATCTAAAGCAGAGAGAAAATGTTGCCTGTTATTAAAGTCTGGAAGGCAGTGACTCGATTTCTATGGGACACCCTGGTTTTGTATGGCTCCTCCTCTTTACAGCAGATACCATCACTCTCCTGAGTCTCAACACAGTGTTAACAAAGTCATCACATGAACAGCCAGAAAATTCTGGTGCAACACCCTACCCAAGGGGACACTCCTGAGACTCCAGAGGGTTTTGGCATGGATCCATAAAGAATACAGCAGCTATATAGCTATAACTGCTCTAAAGGTCACAAAAGTTTCCATTTACTTCTGAAGTAGTCATAAAGGGTAAAGGGATCTATTTTTTAAAGAGAAACCATTAACTTACAGCAAATAAATGTCCAATTGCAACAGAAAATCCAATTGCTAAAGCTACTGAACCAGTGACATCACTTCGTTTTGAATCACAGCTAGCAAAAATAGTAAAAACCAGCTGGAATGTAATTATCAACTCCACCAGGAGCCCATGCCCAGCAGAAAGATCTCCGTGTACCTGGAAGAAGGGAAAGAAACACCAGAAATGAAGAAAAGGTGATTTTGTAAATCAGAAAGCCATCACATACATAAATTGTATTTCAATGAATGGTATTTTTAAATACCATGAAATGAAAGACAACAGTGAACTTTTAGAGGTACAGATTCCCCCCTCTTCACTCTTCTCCCTTTATTTTTTTTAATTTAAAATGGTTTTTTATTTTGAGAATCGTGGAAAATCACTGCTGGACTGAGAACAGAAGGCTTAACAGTAATATCCAACTGGAACTTCAAAGTTAGACTGCAGAAGTGTAGTTTATTTTTACACAGGGATTTGCAAATGCTGCACTTCCCTTTCACCATTTTTTTCCTTGGGAGCACTGTAATTTACTATTCAATTATAAATTCATTAATTAGCCCTGACTTAATTAATTTAAATTTCAATTAAAAATTAAGCAGTGTGCGGCTCAAGTGCATTTTTAATAAGTCCTGCAACAGGGCTAACTGATGGCATTCATTATTAGTTTAGAACAAAGCTGAAATCTAAGCCACAATCTATTTCAAAAGTATGTCATTTTAAATTGATGTTTTTTCAGTCCCTATCATAATAGCATGGAATTAATTTCCCCCCTCCCCAGACCACATAAAAATGGCATTTCATGCATATATTATTTAAATTTTGTATGTAAATTAACATTACCTGCTGTCATCAGATTTGGGGAAGTTCTAGGAAAGAGAGCTTCTATGAAAAGAACAGCTAGAGCTATTACACTGCATAAACCCATCCTAAGGAGGGCTTTAAGCCCTGTCTGGATGTTGCAAATAAACCAGCAAGCTGTTAAAATCTGTACCTGAGCTCTCCTCATTCTGTGTGGCACTGATTCTATTTTCTCGGGGTCTAAGCTAGCCTAGTTCAAGAGGCAGAGGAGAAGTGATTACCGCAGTGACTCCCAGGCCTCCCACCACGCTGGGAGGTGTGACAAGGTAAAGGATGCCCGCGCCCACGATGGCTCCCAGGCACTGGGCAAGAATGTAGAAGACGGACTTGGCCAGGCTGATCTTCCTCGTGCAGACCATTGCCACGGTGACAGCAGGGTTGATGTGGCCTCCGCTGATGTGTCCAAAGCACTGCACCATGGTGGCAATGCTGAGTCCAAAGCAGAGGGAGATAAGGACCATGTCTACAGGCAGGGGCTTCTCTGCTCCACCCCAGTTGATCGTGGAGCCGAGGCTGAGGAGGACAAAAATGAGCATGGCCAAAAATTCTGCCGAAACAGCTTTCCAGAAGGGCTGAGTCCAGACTCCTTTAAACGCCACCATAATTCTCTCACACTTACACAGACGTCCACACTTACTGAAAAGGAAAGCAAATCTTCATCAGAAGTCACCAAATAAACCTTATGCTCTCCTGTTAGGGGTTGCTCTTCAGCAGACGTGAGAGAGAAGAGCAGCAACACTGCTGAGAGAGAGACGTCAGAGAGAAGGCAGCAACACTGAGTATCCTTGGGCTGGGACAACCACAGACTACACTCTTAGAGCAGACTGTCCTTAAAACATGCCCAGTGTTGGAGTGTCTGCAGGACACAGGGCCATTAATAACTCCTTGTGATAACTCTGTGTGGTTTCAGCTCCCAAAAGCAACGTCTGTGTATTTTGAAATGATTATTAAACAAAGTGTGCTCTTCTATGCTAGCTGGCCTCTGATTTTGAGGCTGTATAGCTGTACCACTTCCAGTGGCCTGTTGATCATCATGTTCATTATATCAGTGAGTATCCTCTTTTCCTATGCAAATCTGTATTTTTCACAAAGCAGGTAAGGTAATTCAATAAAAAGCAGTGTCTTAGTCAAAGCCTAGTGGTTTTGATGACAGCATAGTGTTGAGGAGTTGCCCTGAGAGCTAGAAGAGAAAGTTTATTTGCTTGAACACTCACACAGACCAATATTTCAATTTATATTTATGCAAAGAGCACTTTCTTCACTGTGGATATTGGGTGAAAATTGAATTCAGGCAGGAGAATAGATGCAATCCTACATTCTGACCTTTAAATCAATTGTGTAATCAATAAAGTGCTTTCTTTTGGGCTAAAGGCATCAGATTGAGCCGGGGAATAGAGCAATATTTTCTGTATGTGTGGTGTGTAAAACTCTGCACAGCAAAGAAAGAAGTGCCTTGGCTTTTCTTCCTGTCTGGAGATGCTATTTATTAGTCTACACTGCCTTCCTGATGAGTTACAATTTTGCTAGATGTTCAGATACCTATGAAAGTGGGTCACCAAAGAAAAGTTATTTGTGGTATTAATAAATTAGGAGAATAAGCCAAAAGGGAAGCATTTTAATTAGTTTCTAAGGAATGCTAAAAAGATTCTTCTCTAAAAACAAAAGCAAGAAACATCCAACACATCCAAATGGTAGAAAACAAAAGAAAGACAATTCAGCTGCTACATTTGGGAACAGAATTTCAAGTGGAAGATGGATGAATTTATGCTCAGTTATCTAAGGTAACTGAGCTACAATGCATATTTAATACCAGTTACATCAGAAAGAAGCATAAAAGGCATGTCTGCCCTTTTCAAGTCAGTGCAAGAGGAATGGCCCGTGAATTTCTTAACAGTTCCAGTGAGTTAGGGAAAAGCAATTTAATGCTGTGACTGGAGCAAATAAGTTGTTTCCCTGACTCATTTCCTATGCTAATTTACTCTGTATTTTGGATAGGCCTTTTGAGCTCTATCTCAGTTCTCTAGACTCTCAGATGAAAACAAGAATTACATTCTCTTCTAAAAATGGCTCTTGTAAAGTGCTTGTGAAGTGATCTGAGACACTTGGGAGAGAATTTTTTTCTGCTAGAGAAGTGAAGCCGGAACCTCAAAGGAGAATAAAGTAATACCCCAAATCTTCTGATTTTAGGTCAAACTCAAGACAAATGGAAAGATGTTTTTGTAAGATCTCATATTAACAGTCAGTTAATGACCAACCATCTAGACTAGACTTTTTGTACAAAATGAACCCAAAATCATTGCCTCCCTCAAAGCTGAAGCTCACAGGTATTTGGCTGTTCTTACCTTTGAACCCTATGCCCAGATTCACACTGAAACTTAAAGGCTTGACTCTGATACCCTTACTGCTTCCTCACTAATAATTTATCTTAGTGACCTGAGTAAGACATAGGTGCAATATCCATACTGAGAAAAGCTCATTTTCCCAGTTCCCTGGGCATGTTCCAGGTGAAGATAGGGATGACACATATACTGAAGCCCATGGAAGAGAAACCTGAGGGCACAGACAAGGGAAGCAGCACTTATCTACTCTTTTATCCCTCAGCTCGGCTGGGATGCAACCTGGATTTCCCTGGCGCAAGCCCTGGTGTTATATTCAAGAGTTTTGAAAAATTTCCAACCACCAAGGGCACTGTGGGGGGAATGCAGGTTTATAGAAGCATGGTGACTCCTGAAGTGTGCCTGCCCGTCTCAGAGAATAGTGAGATCAGCAAATTAATTACACACATTCATCCTGGAAAGTGGGCAGAAAAAGGTGTATTTTGCATTAAGATCATGCAGTTGGCTTCTCACTAGTCATGGAATATCTTGGAAAATCACCTTAAGAGCGGGTGTGTGTGCACCTGCATGTGGAAGATCACACCTTCTACTGGACTGCTGGTGGGCCTGATGAGAAGGAGGCTACCACTTATGAAGGACAGATCTCATACTGTTTCTCCTGCTGAGAGCATGTCCAGTCAATTCAGTCAATTTTATCTGCAGCCCTGAAAATGCAAAAATGCTGCTTGCAAGCCGAAAGCTTCAAACACAGAAGCTGGCTCATCAACATAAGTTTTTGCTTTCCTAGAACATCATGCTACATAGAACTCCATCAGCCATATTGACAGTTAATGAGCTAAACATCTATTTTTAATCCATGCATGTTTTTTTAAGCAGTCTGGTTTTCTATGATTTCAAGCACCAAGCAAAATGCCCAGCTCTCAGGGCCAAATTTTTCGTTCAAACTGCACGCCTTTCCTCCCTATAGCAAAACCCCCTATAAACATTAATAAAAGCTTAATACTGTTTGAGCCCTGAGTCCAGGTTTTCACTTAAATCCAAAGGCAATCAGCAACTTAGAAATCAAAACCGTCTTGAACATGCACTATTTGTTCAGCATGCAGTTAAATTTAAAGGCTGGAGATGAGACATAGTGATGGCTGTAACAGGTCTGAAACTAAAATGGGACCTCTCAGCAGCTAAGATTTGCCATCAAAGCTGCAAAACAGTTTTTTTGGAATAGTTGTTGTTCATGGTTTCCTTAGATAAATCCAAAATACAACAGAAACACACTTTCCTGTTATGGTCACACATTAATTTCACATGTGGCCACACTTGAAATTCTCTGGTCTGGACTACAAGATTACACAGTAAATTGTCTGATAGGATGCAAGGTGGGTTTTGCAGATCACGTTGCCAGCAGGGCTTCAGGGATGGTTATGGCTTCAAAGCCATAACAATATAAATCATAACAACGGCTTTGGTACAAAAGTCAAACAGTATTTTAAAAATTCTTCGTTTTCGAACTAATATAATTTCAAGGAGCAGAGCACACATCCTGGATGCAGGCTTGCGGCCAGCCACTCCACACGACACACAAGTTCTGTGTGTGCAGTGGCTATTTACAGTGGCATCTCCGCAGCAAACTCCCACACTGCCCGACCTGAGCTGGCACCGCCGGCTGGAGCTCAAATGGACATCGCGCACCTGCCGGTCAGCTGTGAGGGAGGAGGGCGACAGTCCACTGTTGCAAAACAAATGCACTGTCGCAGGGCTTGCTTGTAACCATTTTGCCTCATTTTCCAAAACGATGTTTAATGGGCGACTGGCACGGATGTCTACAGGATGTGGGGAGCATCGTGAGCTCAGTACCGCAACTTTTTAGCTGTGCGGTGCCTGGGCTTTCTGCACACACGACTCTCCACTGCAGGACCGCAAGTGGACAAAGAACAAAGTTTTAGCATGAGGAAAGAGAGAGGGAGTTTGCTTCTCTCTGCACCCGTCGCACCTCTGATGTTAAAAACCCAGAGTGACAGATAGGCTCTCTTAGTGCCTTCGGGAAAGGGCAGCCGCTGCCTGGCTGCCATCCCTCGGTGCAAAACGCAGGCGAAAGGCAACAACCCGGAGCCCCAGACCTGGCTGTGCACTCCTGCCGGCGCCGGACAGTCCCCTCCCGCGGCCGCGCACCCCCTCGCCGAAGCGCTCCCATAAAGTCATCTTTGGTCTGGAGGGG
>VZTI01005253.1:1059493-1080696 GCA_013397865.1 Struthidea cinerea | reverse complement strand
CCGCGCTGCCCTACCTGCTGCGCCGGGCGGGCGGGCGGCACTCGAGGAACGGCCGCCGGAGCACCGGCTGCGGGTCGGCTGCGGTCATGTGCCCCTGCAGATCGGCGCAGGGGGGTCGCGGCTGCCCGGCAAAAAGAAGCGGCCAGGGCCGGAGCGAGCGCGCTGTGCTCCTGCGGCGCGGGGCCGCCCGGCAATGGGAAGGACTCAAAGGCTTCTCAGTTTCTTCTCTGCCATTCACTGTGTTGAAGGGGAAAAAAAGCCCTAGTAGCTCTGCAGCCAGGGAGTTTTATCCATCTAAAATGCCTGTGAGTACCTTACTAGAACTCCACTGGTTACAAAATCATAGAATCATAGAATATCCTGAGTTGGAAGAGACCCACTAGGATCGAGTCCAGCTCCTGGCTCTGCACAAGACAGCTCCAAGAATCACACCATGTGCCCGAGAGCATTGACCAAACACCTCCTGAGCACTGGTGCTGTGACCTATTTCCTGGTGAGCCTGTTCCACTGCCAAACCACCCTCTCGGTGAAGAACCTTTTCCTAGCGTGCAACCTAAACATCCCCTGACACAGCTTCATGCTGTTCCCTCGGGTACTGTCATTGGTCACCGTAGGGAAACAATCAGTACCTGTGTCTCCACTGCCACTCATGAAGAAGCTCTAGACTATGTTGAGGTCTCCCCTCAGTCTCCTTTCCTCCAGGATGAACCAGCCAAGTGACCCCAGCCACTCTGCATATGGCTTCCCCTCTAGACCCTTCACCATCTTTGTAGCCCTCCTTTGGATGCTTTCTAATGGCTTTATATAATTCTTATATTGTATTTTGTTTGTTGAAGTTGCTAAATTCAATGAAGTTTTGCCTAGTGTGGAATGCCAAAAGGAGGCCACTGGAAAATAGTGTTTAAATTAGACCATGATGCTGTCTGTTGAGGAAATTCACATGGTCATTGCTCAGTGCCTCTACAGCATGAAAACAATCCAATGGAAAACAGCCCTTCATGTAATAAGAAAAAACACAAAGTTGCCTAAGGCCCCAGGCACAACTGTTTCATTAGAGAATGCATAGAAACTGTCACTTGAAGAAGACATGGGTGAGAATGGAAAAAAATATATAGAAAATCTGGCTCAGACCTCTGCATGCAGTAGAAGAATCTGTGCATAATTTATATAGAAAACATTCTAAGGAACATGTTCAAGTGTAAAATGAGGTTAAACTACAAATAAAGCCATGCATCCATGCAGCAACAGTGAAAAATCAAATTTTGGCATGATCAGCCAGCCTGTACAAGACACATTGTACCAGATAATCCTTCTAACCATGAGTAAACAGTGTCAGATCTGAAGAACTGCTCTGGGAAACCATGGACAGAAAGTCCTTCCGGACTTCTGCTAGGGGATTATAGATAATAATTTACAACGGTGAAAAGCACGTATAGTGTATAACACTATCAATTAAGGATGCCCTAGACAAATTTGTAGAGACAGCAATAAAAAGTCATGTCCATATATTAAATGCTTACCAATCACAGTTTATGGCAAATACAGGTTATCATAACCTACAAATGTAGGTGTTTCTCTCTATTTTGCCTGCATCTCCTCTAAACCCAAAAAGGATGCCAAAAGACACAATTTGATGGCAAAAGAGAAACTGCAGGCTTGATGCTTGCTTTTTTTGTTTTCAAGCTTTACTTCATGTGCATATGTCTTGAACTTAGTCAAGAGATGGGCAGGGGGTGGCTGTGTGCACTCATCATTACATTTCTCTGCTCTTTCATTTGCAGTGTTTGGTTTTTCAATCTAAGCCCTTCACAACCTGCTAGAGTGATTTCAGAAAAAAACTCACTTGTTCTTTGGCACTTTGCAGACTCTGCTTCTTTTGGCATGTCTGTTTGTTCAGAAACAAAATTCACTTAGCAAAACTGGTAATTGCTTTTCTTTTACTTGCAGAGAGTGTGTATCTGCTCTTTTTGATCTGCAGAGCAGATCACTGCCACACAGAGAAGCCAGAGCATTAATAGCTTCTGTCACTGCTACCATTCTTATTGTGAAAGATCTTCTGGAGGATTAGACAATGGTTGTGGCCACATAAAACAGAGAAAGGCAATGCTTCGGGCACAAACCTGGAGCGAACTGCAGTGTGCCAGCTCTGATCAAACAAACAGACTATGTTCTGTTGAAAGCAAAGAAGGCAAGGAAGACATCCCTTGAGATGGCACTGAAAATCAGAGGAAAGCTGCTCCAGTTTGTCCAGGGGTAAATTTGTCAGTGTTGGGAGTTGGGACCATATGGGTTTTTTTTTTGTTTGTTCATCATTTTCTTTTTTTTTCCCTTATATATTTTCATCTTTATAAAACCTGGGTTAACTTGTTTTGGACTTCTATCCAACAGTGAATTACTCCTACTACTGTGCTCAACATAGTTAAGGAAGTAATTTACAAACGAGTATTATGAAAAATTTAAAGATTATGTTAAAACTTAATCCATGTTAGGGTGGGGGGAAATGTGCAGAGGAATCTTTCTGTGCCTCTGCTTTTCCTTCACTGAACATTAAGTCTGAGTTTCTACAGTAATTTCTAGGGCATCATGAATTAAAGATCTCTGTAGGAACTTAAGCCATGGTGAGAAGATGCTGCAACACATGAGACATCCCCATTCTGAACAAGAACTTCCCAGACAGTTGAAGCGTGCTGGATCTGGGATTTCAGTTTGGTTGGTTATGGAGGAGAGGGCACATTGCCAAAGTCACAGAGGAATGTGCAAACAGCTAATTCCAGCTAAAACAATATGAGGGAGAGGGGCAGGAAAACTCCCAGCACTAGATTCTGTCACCTCACTGAATAGCAGTGTGGGAAGAGTCCCTTCGCTGCTATGGCAAATCTCATAGAAATACCCATTCTGGGCAACTCTGTCAGGCTGTGGGGTTTGTCAGACAAGACTGAAACAGACTAAAAGAAAGACCAAAACCTAAAAAAAGAACACAATTTAGAAGCACTGTGTGTTTTCTCAGTGTCTTAGTCTTTTTCCACTTGTACCCACTGGATCTGGACTCTATCCTTTCTTATATTGCTGTTGTTAAGCTCCTCAGCTTGCTCGACTCCTCTCAGCATGACTTCAGGCTTTTAGTTTCCAAAAGAAAGGAGGTTTACACGCCTGTGTTTTCTCTCTCTATCTTCCCTTCTCTTTGTTCTGGGTGTTCCTGCCCTTTTCATCAGATCTTGAACCCACCAGCCAGTTTCAACTACAGCTGATGGAGGATCAGAAATCCCAAAGCTGTTTAGGCTCCTGCCAGTCCCATGGGCATGAGTGGCTGCAGGAAACCACAGCAAAAGGGACATTTGCTGTCACTGGCAGGCAGACTCCAAGAGGATTTGTAGAAGTGCCCTAGTGATGGAGGACTTAGTTGCTGTTTTCAAAGTGGTGCAGACTCCTAGGAGACCAAATTCCTTTGACCTTTCATGGCTCCTGTTGACAAGAGCATTTAAGAGCGGGCTATGAGCATTTTCAGAAACCATTTGCAGAAACTCTCAGGCTTTTTTTTTTTCTGAGTGATGAAAAGTTTCATTCTGTTGCCAGTAATAAATCCCTGTCCCCTCACCAATTTATGTTTTATAAGTTTGGGTTAAGTTTTGTCTACTAAAAGGATCTTACATAAAACACCGCTTACTGAAATGTGATCTTTGCACATTTCTGAAGTTTTAATTTTCCTGCGGTGTAATCTTGTTACTTAGGTCATTCATTTTGTCACGCCTTGGTATCAGTCTGGTCCAGGTTTGGCTGCAGGGCTATGTTCTCCTGACATTTAGAGCAAGAATTCCCTGGGAAATCAGTCAAGAGATTTGACATTGCTGCTGGCAAAGCTCCAGTGGGTTTAGTTTTACTCTCCTTCTCTCTTTATTGTGGAATCTGTCTGTCCACAAGCTGCACATTGAGTTCTGTGCTAGAGAAGGAGAACTAAAAGGGACAAAATGGCCATTCATTTGGGGGATTCATTCAGGCTTTTCAGAAAGGATTTACAAGAAGCTGTGCACTTAAATGACTGCTGAGCTTCCTTAGCCCTGCTCTGTTACCTCCCTCACAAGACAATTTGGATTGACTGCTTTTTCTTTGCCCTCTCCCCCACATCAATAGGGTTCAATTACTGCTGGAAAAGCAAAATTAAGAAGTAGGTAGTGCAGGAATCACCTGGAGGCTTTTCATCTTTAGAAATAGTTTAATTTGAACATGGCATGGACAGACCCTTTGCTGGGAGGGAAAAAAAAACCCAAACAAAAACCTTTTTCTCCACTCCTGCCACAAACTGCTGCAATGTCAGTTGCAAAAAGCTGCATCAGTGGCACAGCCAGGCAGGATTTCATGAACTGGAGCAAAGGGGTAGGGAAGCTGCTCTAGGCACTCATGGGGGCACAGGAAAATTAGGGGAACAGCCCCAGGTCAACTGGAAATGGAGAAGTAAGGTCTCTTGTGGAGGGGGGCAGTGACATGCAGCAGCAGCACAGACAGGATGCAGTTAGCTCTGAATGTGCCGGGGGGAAAAACAGCCCATCATACTGGTGGTCTGTGTGCTGGGGCTGTGCAGCCTTAGCCAGTGGGACCAAAGAGATTTATCTGACTTTGCTAGGTGAGACACTGAAATTCAGTTAAGTGCTCACGGATTTTATCAGCCGCAGAAAATGTAGGACTCTGTAAACACCACTGTTATATGCTCTGTAACATCCAGCCATGCTTTCCTGACCAGTCTGTGTTGCTCTCACTTACAGTCCTTCTGCTTTTTCTAAGCTCCTCAGCCTCTTCCCTCACCACCACTTCAGAATTGAAGCTCAGTCCAAGAATTGTGGAGTTCAAGACTAGATAGTAACATAACATTTTCTATTTAACTTCGCATATTGTAGACCATTACACGTTACCTCAAGACATATTTCATGAGTTCAGTAACTTATATTTGGTTAAATATATTTTGCAAAAAACATCCTTTCTTAGATTTGAAAACTCATGAGAGAGAAAATCCACCCATTCCCTTGGTAGCTTATTCCCAAGACTAATAATTTTCATCACCTAAAATGGTCTTTGTCTTTAAACTGAGTTTGTATGAATTCATCTGCCATATGCTGCTTCATATTATGCTGTTATCTGCCAGATTAAAAAGCCTCTTGTACTTCTACTGTCTCCCCGTGAGGATACTTATATAATGTGAGCAATTCATCTCTTCATCATCCTTTTGATAAGCTAAGCAGACTGAGCTCTCAGTCTTTCCCTCTAAAGAAAATTCACTATTTTTTTTATGCTGTTGTTTGTGGCTTCACCACTTTTTCAACACACTTTTTCAAATGCATATTTAATATTGGTCTCCAAGAAGGCATATTCTGGTGTAAATGCATTTCTTTTAGCACACCTGGGAACTGAATTAGTCATTCTTGCCACGGTATTGCACTGAGGAAGCCTTCTTTCTTGCTCTTCCACAGTAACTCTTGAGACCTTCTGGGGATACAGCCCTCATTCTGTAGATAAGTCTTGTTTCACTCTGAGGAATGCAATTTTGCAGACATTCTGTCTAACAGGCATCGCACTAGAGCACAATCCAGTCTGCTGTGTTTGGCCATCCTTTTCTCAATCTACTGATTTAAGACATGTTCAAACTATACTGGCAGTGATTCTATGTTTCCTTCCAGACTTACCTGCTGAGGAAAACCCTAAAGCACACGCGGCCTCACAGTGATCCCTTCAGATCCCCCAACAGCTGCCATGATTAGTATACTAAGTACTCTCAGAGATCTCTCAGCCAGGTCTGAACCCATTTACTGTTCCATGGCCAATGTTCAGTGGTAACGCTCTCAGCAAATCTAACTCAGAATCACAGAATCACAGAATCACTAGGTTGGAAGACACCTTCAAGATCACCGAGTCCAACCCATGCCCCAACACCTCAACTAAACTAAACCATGACACTGAGAGCCACATCCAATCTCTTTTTAAACACGTCCAGGGATGGTGATTCCACCACCTCCCCAGGTAGATCATTCCAATATTTTATCACTCTTTCTGTAAAAAACCTTTTCCTAATATCCAACCTATATTTTCCTTAATATAGGTTATTATATTATAAAAATATAATATAATATAATATAATATAATATAATATAATATAATACAATATAATACAATACAATACAATATAATATAATACAATACAATACAATATAATACAATATAATACAATACAATACAATATAATATAACATTATAAGCGCAACTTAAGACTGTATCCTCTTGTTCTGTCAGTTGTTGCCTGGAAAAAGAGACCAACCCCCCACCTGACTACAACCACCTTTCAGGAAGTTGTAGAGAGTGATAGCAGCAAAGGCTCTAGAAACACTGAACACACTGCTCTGTACTGCTACCTCTGTCAACCATTGTGTAATTTTAAAAACTAAATCTGTCCTGTGTTGTTGTTAATTTTCTTTCTTTTTTTTTCTTTGGAAAGGCTGAGCCTCAGTAGGGTAGTATATTTGACTTGTGGCCAAATGCTAGGAATTTGTTCTTTGTTCAAGCTATTTTTTTTTTTTATATAATATAATGAAAATATGTATAACACATACATAGCTTCATATCAATGGGATTTATATATCTAGTTGAAACGTGTGCCATGAATGGGCTTATGCAGCACATTCTGAGAAAGACAGTTTTGCTTCAGATCATTCAGGTTATCTTTGTAGATTACTGTAGTAACTGTTGTCTTAATACCATGTATTTTGCAGGGGTTATCTTCCCTCTCAACACTCATACCTTCCAAAAGCTAAAACCTCGGGGCACAGATGTGAAGGTGTTGATCCTTTTCCTATGCAGTGGTGCATCTTTCATTGAACTAATCAAAAAGGAAGGTCTGACTATGAATATTTACAAGTCCAAGCTCTTTTGTCCATAAGCTTCTAAAGAAAACCTGATAGTAGGTTTTTCTCAAAATCCTTTCTAGAACAGTAACTTTATTTCTGACAGATTTTTGTGTTTACAGCTTGAAAAAACCCTAACACATCAAGCTAGTGATACAGGTGCTGCATTTTTACTGGACTAGGAGAAAGGTTTCAAACTCAGAAATGGCAGTTGGAGCTATTCAATCCCTTAACTAAAAACAGCACAAAAATACATTTATTGCAGAAGACTTTGGGGATAAGAATTTTTTTTTTTTTTACTCATTTGCAGACAATATAGAATAACTGGTCTGAGATAATTCTTCATGACTTACCTCTTTAAACTCATCAGTCATCTCTTTTCTTGCATTCGTGTTTTGGATACATAGACTTGCCATATGTTGCTGTTTAGATTTGGATTTCATGGTTTTGTGGAGAAAACTATTTTTGTGCAGACAGGTATTGTACTGAATTAGTGTCTATAAAGGAGACAAGGCAGGCTGGGACTCCAAAGCAGGGGATTGGAACTAGAAGATATTCAAGGACCACTTCCAACCCAAACTGTTCTATGATTCTATGACACCTCTCCAGGTCAAAATAGTCTGATCCCTGTTAAAAATAGATATAACTTTATAAAAATGCACAGAGAGAAAGGGAAATTTCTGAGGGGTTTATGGTTTAAAGTGGCCCCTTTTGTATAAGCTTTGCATGTCCAGTACCCATCTGATTTTCAGTGTCACCCGGCACACTTGACTGCCGTGAGCACATTTGTCTTACCCGCAGGGCGGCAGAACCAACACACCAGTGAAAGGGATTCTTTTCAGCTACACGCCTCACCGGCACCGTTATCCCCGGTGCTCCCACTGTGGCTTGGCCGCTTCTTAGGGTGTGGGAGGGGATGGAAAACCACCCAGCCTGGGCCTCAGTGTTGCAGGGTGGAATTTGCAGGATGGTCTCTTCAAAAATTAGTTTTGACTTCCAAACTAAACCTATTTAGTACAAAAGGCACAGGGCACTTCCACACAGTGTCACAGTGCAATTTTTGCTGTGCAATGCCAGAAATTTGTAACTCATCCTTAAAAGTTCACCTGATACCATGTGCGTTGCCTCAAAGAGTTGACTGTATACCTGAGAAATTGTAGATACTTCCAAGTTTCCAAAATCACGAAGGGGTATAAAATGCATATAAAGTCTCTGTAGTCTGTAGCCTAAAAACCTATTTTTTCCCTTCCCTTCCCTTCCCTTCCCTTCCCTTCCCTTCCCTTCCCTTCCCTTCCCTTCCCTTCCCTTCCCTTCCCTTCATTTCATTTCATTTATTTTGTTATTTATTACTTTTATTGTTTACTCAAGTGTTGATGCTGAGGCAGAACAAAGATCAAGTCTCGGAGGGGAAAATGATCGCCGGAGTTACAAGCAAGTGTAATTTATTGGGAAAAATGGAGATTTTAAGCCACACACAGAAAACAATGCAAATGTAAAACAGTAGGGATCATAGTGTAGCCCAAGCAATTGGAAAAATGTGTGAGAGATTTCTATCGTGATCCTGAGCAAGATATTTTTAGACAGTAGTCTGCCCTGATTAAGTAATGAATAAATGAAAGACAAATCTTTCCCCACTGTTTCTTTGTGTGTAGAAGATACTGAAAGTCCTAGACTATTTCAGAAGCTTGGGCACACCATTGATTCACTTGGGTTTTGTGATGAGGCCAAAAAGGGGGGGGAAAAAAAAAGCCTGTGAAACCCTATAACTGTCCAGTCTCACTGGTTTTGTTACTGCGCCAAATTAAGGGGTCAAGGCATAATAGCACTAGAAAAGCTGTAGATTTTACATAACAAGTTCCCAGCTTCTCTCACTCAGCCCGTGCCTGTTTCTGCAACCAAGAGAGCACAGAGAGCAGATTTTAGCTATAAATGTGTCAGTGGGTAGAGCTTGTTTTCCTTTGGTAAATTAAAGAAATGCCTTGGTGCTTGGGGGCCAGGGGTGGCACAGAAAGTAAAATTGAAGATGCTAGAAAGAATCTCTCAAAATGTACGAAAATATTCCCTCTTTTTCTCCACGTCTTGCTCAGAAAGGTGCGGGTTTGGCAAAACAGACCCTGCTGCTTCCAATTATAAATATGTTTAAGGATATATTTTTATACTGAAAGTCTGTTAGGCATAGCTTCCCAAGAACTGGGCTCTTGGGAGTATCCCTTAGGGCCATCCTGCTTTTCAGAGGTGGCCTTTGCAACACCCAGAGATATGCCTGGCAGCAGCACTGGCTCAGCCCACCTAAAAAGTTTTGCCTGCTAACTTGCAGGTTGAGTAGCCTACCGTACATGAGCTTAAGCTGAAAATTTCAGTCTTAGCATCACTTTTAAATAAAGCAAGGCAGAAAATAAATTGTAGGCCAGGTTCTGCTTGGTAAGAGTACTTCCATTTGGGGAGTTTCTGTACTCGGAGGCAGCGCGTTGTCTTGGACCCGCTGTAGTCACTAGGCTGGAGACAGACAAAAAGATACAGGGAGAAACAGGGGCCTTGTTGGCAGCAAGTCTGAGGCAGAGAAAAATTTTATCTAACTTTGGTTCAGTGTTTGTGTTTTCTCTGCTATTCAGGAGGACCTGCAGGGATCACGCGGATTTCGAGAAAACATCATCCTCCCTTGGAGCTGAGCTTTTGCTCTGCTGCAGCCTGAGAGTACTTTGATCAGAGATACAATAGCAAAGCAGCAATTTATTATTGTGCATTGTCACCTCCAGCCACAATTAACATTTCCCCTTCTCATTAGAGGTTTTTCCTCTGTCCCTTTTCTCTTTTACTTTTTTATTTCTTTTTTAAGAGAATAGAAGAAGTCATAGCAAAGGTGACAGCTTGTGTCTATGGCTTGGAGTGCACTACAGGGTGTAATACCATAACTTCCTTGAAAGCAGACAGATGCTGTAAACCCCCGCCTACTTCCCCTCTACCAAGTGTCCCACCAGGAAACCTCCTCCCAAAATCTGTAGCTGTACCCATGATGAGAAGCAGGCACAGCTGGCAAACTGCAGACCCACAGACCTGGCAGCATCCTGTCCCAAGCGAGCTAAAGAAGCAAAAAAAAAAGGCTATGCAAGAGGCAAACTCACAGTCCCTGCAAGTAGTTTAGGTTTGCTTGGAATAACATGGTTCTGCAACATGCTAACAGAATGTTTATGTGCCTGTATTTTCATGCACATTTAAGGTCTTTAAAGGCAAATGCAGAACTTAAGCTATGTATCTCCCACTACTGTTGTTGCAAAGCCTTTGTCTGGGTGTCATAAGTCTGGCATACGTATACTGTGTGTGTGCACATGCATTTATAAAATGTGCATGCATTTATATTGCATTTATGCAAGTTTGTAGGGAGGGAACTATGTAGTTGAACTCAGCTTTCTGAACACACATTGTTTCTCAGATGAAGGGTAACTTATTATCGTTCCTAGAACTTAAAAATCTGTCTCTGTGTGTGTCTGCTTTTGTCAAGAATGAGATAATTCAATATGCAGGTCCTACTCTGCAGACTTCCAGTTTTTACATCCAAGTAACTACCCTGAGAAAATTAAACCTTTAGCATTTAGTATCCTACTGACATGTATTTACAATCCACTGAGTATTGATTTACCTCTCTGTGTGCTGAAATGCCCAGATAAACCGGCTCTGCTCCTACACCTTATGTCTCAGGATGCTCTTTCTTGAATGCAAATTATACAGGCCACTTCGAATTTACAAGTCTTAGGAAATGAGCATTATTGTGAGCTTTTGTGGAAACTGTGGCTTCTGGAAGGAATTTGAGAGAAAAAACCCAAACCCTGAGATAGAAGGAATTTCTACATGACAAGGTAAAGACAGATATGTGTGCACAGATGGTGGCTGACAGTACCACACTCTCAGGCAGGCTTATTAGTGCAGCCTCAGTGCCATGATAACATAGAAATGCTGGACTGGGGGTGGCTTACACTTGACAGCTGAGAGCAACCAGGCAATTGGTCTCACCCATTTGTGCTGACATAATTAGAGAGGGAGGGAAATTCTATGTGAGGAGACAGAGGAAAGGAAGCGACAATTACATATACTAAAAAAAAAAGTCATGGTCATAGCCTTGAGATTTTTGCTTTCCTTTTGTAAGGACTCTTATCCCTCCCTCACAGTTGTTAATCACATCATTTTTTGAAGACAAAAAGAAGAAAGCAACATAGTCTGTCTCAATAACATCCCCATGTTATTTGTAGCCTCCAGAGGGTCACAGAAACAGTGGCTATGTTAGTAGGAGATAAATCGTGACATGTTATAGCATTCCAGGTAAACTGGAGCCTGTCACAAGTGGTGGCAGGACCTCAGAAAGGACTGGGGGAACACGGCCCTGGGTACTGGGTCATTCAGCTCTGGTGTTTAGGACAAGGCAGGAGTTTGCATACCTGGATGGGATCCACTGCTTCTGCAGAACCCTCTAGTTGAGCATCACTTTATTTACAGCTACTGCACCAAAATAAAACAGCTTCTCTTTCATCTGGGCTCAGAATAAATTGAGACAGCAAGATTCTCACCCTGTCTGCTCTCCCAAAGGAACCGGAGGGACACTTTCCTCTGGTCAGACATCCTGGCACTGGTTTTATGCTGAGGCAGTGCCTGGATAGGCTTGACAGATGCACAGTGTTTTGAAACAGAGCTTGCATTCTTAAGGCTGCCAACGGCCCTGAACAGAGCTGAATGATGTGTTTCTCAGCTGGAGCAAAGCTGGGAAGTCCCCAGCTTCCTCCAAGCCATTGGAAGTAAAACATAAGGAAAGGCAATGAATATCCCGTGAGTCGAATTCCGTACTAATACCTAATTTCTAACCACTGCTCTTTAGCCACGTAGGTTAATGATTTTAGGAGAAGGCACATGGTATAATTTCCTTCCACTTACAGGACCACTTTACCAGTGGGGACCCCAATGCAGAGAGCATTTCGTGTTTTTTCAACAAGTGCATGAAGTTACAGAACCTGGATGAAGATCCAGATCTCTTAAGTCCAAGTCTGTCACTCCAGCCACAAGCAGAGCTACATCTAACATAGAAGAAACATGTGGGACTCACTGCAGTTAGCTACATTGCCAAAAGCACAACTGTTTTCTCCCATTAAACAGGTATTTTTATGATAACCAATCTAAGACAGTCTCATTAAGCTAAGTATCATGTCTGTTTCCTGCATCCACCCACTTGGACACATTTCAGAAGGAAAAGCAATCCCAGGTATCTGGGGATATAGGCAGATGTCCTTTGCTAAATCAGGTAGTTCCACCTCCCAGCAGTGTGCGCCTGCCCTACCCTCTGAACTGTACACGAATTGGTTGATATAGGACAGGTGCATCCATATTTTTAATGAAGTATAATGATTTATGGTCAGATTTCAGACTTTATGTTCCAAGACCAAATTAATTTAGTTCTGAAGGCATCACAGGAGTTGTAAGGTTGATAAACTGCTATTAGCATTACAGTTAAAAAGACTTTTCTGATGTATTGTTAGCCTGAAGGCACATACAACAAAGATGTTTATACATAACCTACATATACAATACAAAGCTCTAGAAAAATATTTTCCTCTCAGACTTACCCAAAGTGTCATATTGCAATTTTCAGTTAAATTTAAACTACATTTAAAATTAAAGTGGTGATCTCCAATGACACATCACCAAGACAGTGCAGCCTGAGGCAGGAGTAGCTCCAATAAATTTGGCCTTTTGGGGGAGTTCCACCAGAGGAAATTTCAGGAGTATGTGCTGTATTTGATTGCACTGTGGCTGCACACCTCTGACTTTCAGCAAGCAACAGTTTAGCAGCAGTTTTAGCAGAGATGGGCACAATGGCTATGTCTGAGCTTTGCAAGCCAAATACTACCTGGAAAAAAGAAGCTGCCTTTTGTTGGTGTATACATCAGAATTTAAAAATGCACAAATATGCAGTTTAACTTACTTATATTTTATTTGTTTATTATTTTTAAAAAAAATTGTTATTACATAATTTAGTTTTATTAATACTGATTCATTTTAGAAGAAAGGCAGATGTAGAACATTAGGTTCCAAAAATCAAGTTTTAATTTCAGGAGGGAAGCACGTCTGGTGTTTGGAAAAGACACATGAGCCAAGGGAGCACTCTCCTGCCAGTCCAGCCCTCCCTGCAATGCCTTTACAGCATATTTGACTCGCTCTGACAACTGACCTGCATTAGAGAAGTGCTTAGAGATCTTCAAATGAAGAAATGTTCATAACTAAAAAGCATTTACTGTAATGAAGCCCCTTAAAAGAGGCTCTGCATGCCACAGCTGATCTCTAGTGTAGATGTAATTGCACTGAATGCTGTGGAGTGTATTTTCACTCCTCTTCTGCATAGGTTCAATACAATTTTCTGAGTAAAACAAACATCTGTGCACAGTTGTGGAGATGAGATTTTATGCTAGTTATAGTGGATGACCTTCAGTTTTTGTTTTTGCCCAGGATTCTTACAAAACATAAACAAAGTGGCAATGTAGCCTCACACTTTGACCTTTTAAAATTTACTTTTAAAAATAGAGGTTATCTTTTATGCTGCAAATTATGCCTTTATCTCTTATAATCCCATAAGTCAGATATCACAGTCCCACTTCAATTATGCTAAACTCTTATGTTAATTTTAAATCATGTAACTTAATTCCTGGCAAAGCAGGCTGGTGATTTTCAAAATGTGGTTAATGAGGCAAAGTACAATCTAGATTCTGCTACTGAGATCATTTGAATCCCTTAGGTCGCTGAAGATGACTATGGAGAGGCTCTTCTTTACAAAAGTCTGGGTTAGATTTTCCAAAAATGAATTTTTAAGTGCAGTTAGGGGCTATGAAATTTGAAGTTGAGCATACAAAGAAGTTAAATTACTTTCACTAGAGCCATAGAACAACAGTGCAGCTAAAACAATTACACCTCTGTGCACATACATGCTTTAAAGGCCTTAACTAGTGTCCTCCCCTGTTAAATCACAAATGCAAACCATACCAGATTTTTGGAATGACAATCTGGGGACCTGATGTCCATGTCCATGGATGTATGCAAATCAATTTCATTTTCCCAATCATTTGCAGGAACCAAACATTTGCTAATAATTTCTTTCAAGCCCCTTCTTGACTCAAACAATAGCTTTGTCTAAGACCAGCTAGTAGATGAAATCTTATGAGACTGTGCAGTTTTTCAATTATAGCTGCCCCCCCAGTCTGTCATTCTCTGATAAGAAAGGCAGAAAGTTTGCCACTAAAATGAGCTCAGTGTGAAGCTTAAGTTCTTCAGAGACTTTGTCATTTACTAATATTAATTTATTTTTCTGAATAAAAGTATTCATACCAAACTCATATATAAATTGGTCTCCGTTCTTTATTAGCATGTTGTACTTCTTTCCTCATGTGCTTTTTTGAAAATACTAGTGTATTTTGAAAATACTATACCACTAGTGTGCCATTTTTTTGTCTCTAAATTAGCAATTAACACACATCCACAACAGACAGGACAAAGCAAATATATATACATCCAAAGGTTGGTGGACACTTTTTTTTAATTTATATTTACTATATTCAATGGTCTTCCTATAAGGCAAGAGAGATTAACTCAGGATTTGAGGTTGAATTCAATACTTACAAGAGCAGAGACTCTAGAGATCAAACCAAGGTCAAATCAGAGGAAGTTTTCACATGAGTTAGAGGGTTGCATGGTACAAAATCAAACTCTCAGGAGCTGTTCTTTAATGTCCTGATGCATAGTCACATTAAGAGCAACAACCATGGAAGTGCATGGTCAAGTTAAATAAAAAAAAGAATCCTGAGGGGTAAAGACAAATGGGAACTCAGTAACACCATCCTGTGTTAAAGTGGGAGATTTTTGTTCACCTGAGGAGAAGCACTCGTGGGGGCAGTTAAAATGTCAGAAATCCCCTCCCTAACACGTCTGGTGTTAACCCCTGTAGGTCCATCCAGGCACAGCCACAGCTCACACAAGCGACTGTGTGCGGGTTTACCTGTCCAAGGCATCCTTGCAGCTTCTCATTGGTGCTGAGCACATGCATCTCCCCACACCTCCTGCTGATGCATGCCTTTTCCTTCTCCTCTTTGCTCCATGGCCCCAGGGAACAGGATGGTTTAAGCTATGGGTGCTGCTAGCCACAGACAGCACAACCTCTGACCTGGGCTGCCCAGTGTGCTTTTACCTTTTCCCCTTGGAATGGCTTGTCCTTCCACAAGGAGAGACGTGCAGAGCCTGTTTGTTTACACTCTGGCACCACGGAGACTGAAGGTGGCTTTTTTCCTCTTCCAGGGGGAAAAATGAGGGAGAATCAAGCAGAGAGGGTACGTAGGAAATGATCTAGGAAATGATCTGGCCTTTCATTTGGGACCCACAATTACTCCTGTAGAAGGACTGAATCTACATTTGCCTGAGATGAAGGAAAAGACAACAACAATAGCACTAGTCGTGACCAGTGGTTGGGAACAGAGGAAAAGGACATTTTACTTGCATCATTGTCCTATCAGGATGTTTCCTCACCCTACAACTTGCTATATTGAGACACTGGAGCAAGATGCCCCAAACCATTCCAGAAGGTAAGGCGTAGGTGACATCTTTATTGTGGATGGGCACAGAGATTTCTCCCTACCCATTTTAGGGATTTGGTCTAGTGGTGGACTTGGTAGTGTTAGGTTAATGGTTGGACTCGATGATCTAAGAGGTCTTTTTCAATGGTTCCATGATCCTATGATTTTGCAGAGATTTCTCCCCCTCTTGGGGAGACACCCTGGCCACCCATTAGGCAAGACAGGTTGCAGGAACAACTGTGTTGGTCAGGCAGCACTTGTGGGAGGAGAAGGAAGGGAAGGGTAGAAGACACCTTTTCCTTTTATAACCAGGACTGTGGGATTCTGGACACGTCTTCCTCTAGGACAAATCACCAGTGCACATTCCACCACATAAAACTGCAGCACCCACCCCACTCCTGGGGCTTGGTGACTGCTGGCAAGGCAGGCAGGACAGCAAAACACAGGTGACTTCAGGAAGTTCTGGGGGCAGAACCAGTTCATAGGTTTGGGAGGCAATGGGAACACCTTCTCTGTAGCAGATTGCTGGGAGCTGGGCTGGTAATCAGACCCCAGCAGACCGAGAATGGTCACAGCAGTTTCATTGAAGTTACTTCTCAGTACAGACCTTAGAATATCCCAGACCTACCATGCTGAAACTTTGTCCATTTCACCAAAAATGAAGACTCCCATGAATATTGGGACCATAGGATGCATGTATCACATGTAGTGATGCATCCACTGTGCATTAAAATCTTAATTTTGCTGAATGCAGCAGCTCTCTGAAAGGAGGGTCATACTTGTCAACTCCAGTGCATCAATCAAAATGAGATAGTGGACTGGTCCTTCACAGGCTTACCCAAATTTACTCATCAACTGAGCTGCTGTGTTATTTTTAGTTTGATGCATTTGTATTCAAGAGCATCCTTCAATAAAAAAATCAGGTCTAAAATTGTCTACAGTCTAATAGCAATCAAAAACCAAGCCTTGCAACAGAGAACACCACAAACATTTTAGAAAATTAGCCCATGATTCTTTATTAATAAGTGACAGAAAGTAAAAATACATTGAAAAGTTTTTTTCAAAACCAATTTCTAAAGCAAACACACCAAAAAAAGAATCATGCCACTCTGAATGTTTTTTCTTAAGCCATTAAAAGGACGTTGGGTAAGCTAATGCAACAGCTGGCTGAGCTACTGCTTCCACGGTATAATCCATAATGGTAAAAGCAGCTTTTTCAGGCATTTTAGTGCAATTTATGCTGTTTACAGGTCTTTTTTTCTTTGCGTTCTCCATAATTTAATATCAATTGATATCACTCTAGCTTATAAAATCCCCACTAAGTAAAGGCAACTCTACTTAGCAGTAACTTCGTTTCCTTTCAGGGCTAATATCAAAGTAGTTGTTTTGAATCCCAGAACGATAAATATCTAATAGAAGCCTGAAGCTATTCTGGTGCTATACAAGCGGTGATGTATAATTGAACATTAAGTAATCCAAGTGATAGAAGTCATAGGTCAGCTGTCTCTCCTCCTTAGACAATTCCTTTAAATATTGCCTCACTACTTCTGCACTTGTTCTCTTGTCAGAGGAATGTCTGTCTTTGAATTTAGGAAACTTCAGATGGGCTGGAGCACCTACCAGCTGCAAAAAGTAATTGGCATCTTCTTCCAGGGTTTCAAACTTTCCTATAAAATCATAGCTGATAAGGCAGGGATAGCAGAGCTTACTGACTTGCTCCCAGTGAATGTCCATTCCTACTGGTTGATGGGAATCTAACAAATATTGGATAAACTCCTTGAACTTAACTCCCGATCCTGTTTTCAATGCTTCTTCATCTGCGTTATGTCTATACTTCTTAATTATTGCCTTCCCAAATACTGGATGGTAATAGCTGTTTGGATGTTCAAACTTATCCCTGAAGGCAGATACCAGTCGTTCCATAGGATCCCGTACAAATATAAACTTGGTGTATCTGTTCAAGCGTGTGTATATCCCTTTTAGGTCATAACTGTCCAGTTTCCTTAGATGCTTTCCATAGTGCACATCCTCATGGGAGATGTTGTTTGCTGAAGCAGCGAGTCCGCTGAGCACCATGAGGACCCTTTTCCAGTTGGAGCAGCCTGCTTTCGGCACTTCGCAGTACAGGACCTTGTGCCTGTCCTCCACGTAAATTCTTGACACCAGGTGCACCAGGTGGGTTTGCAGCTTCTTTCTGCTGTTGTATTTCTTGCAGAAGTCCTGCAGGAAGGCCCTGCGCTTTTCCTGGGTGCTGTCTATGTCCTGCCACTCGTCACCCTTGATGAATGTCTTGTTTAAGGGGTGCAGAGCAGGAGGTAAATACACCCCCCTGAACCAGCTGAGAGGGGACTCGCTCGTCTTCTGCTGCTCGGGCTGCCGGCTCCCTGAGGAGGCAGCTGCCACACCGAAAGGGTTAGCCCTGCCCTGCCAGTGCCTGCTGCTCGAGACAGCCATCTCACGGCTACTGAGGCCCACAGGAGCGCTTCTCCTCCACGCTGCTTTCCTTGGCATCCCCGGAGGCTGGAGTGTGAAATCCTGCAAACATGGAAAGGTTCAGAGCTTAGAGTGCAGTGACAGTCCAGCCCAGCCCACTCATGCTGCAGCAGCAGCAAGGATGGTGAGGTGTGCTCGTAACCAAGCCACATCTGGTTCTACAAAGTCCCTTTTGAACCACTTGATCAATACACCTAATTTAGCAACAAGCTGGGCTAATTACTGAAATGAGCGTTTCTGAAGATTACCCGTTAGCACACAGCAGGTCTTCCTACAAAAATAAATAGCTCAAGTCACACCTCTTAGGAAATCAGAAATGGTTCACGCAGGGGGGCTGATAGTCCTGGTAGGGGTGGCCAGGTGCTTTTCTCTACTGAACACATTTTCCCCTGTGACAGCACTGGCACTGGTGGAGTTGCACGCTCCTTCTCTGGAGTGCACTGGCACAATCACAGTAACAGGTGTTGGATCTACTCCCACCACTGTGACTTGGAGCAGCCCTTGTCCCCCAGTGGTGGTAGGGGACAAACCCAGGGCTCCTAAACAGTTGACTTTAGTTGGTTTGAGCAGGGTGTAGTGACAGACAAAATCGTTCCTCCTAAAAGGTCCTACTCATGTCCACCTACAGAGAGACGATGGAAGTGGATGCACTGGACTGAATGCACGTACAGGTGTCTGTGACACAGATGCCTGCACCTGATCTGCTTTCACAGCTGATAAGGAAAATTAGATGCCTTTGGAGCCTATTCCATCTGACTTATTTAAACATCAACATTAATAACACCAACTAATTAAACATCAACTAGTGACCCTGCAAAGAATGTGAAAAGATGAGACTTTTCTCCCAAACATCTCTTTGTGTGTCCCCAGCCACTGTGCAATCCACAAACTGCAGGAACAGCAAAGCTGGCATCTGTGTTTTGACATTAAATTATTCAGGGTCTTGTATCATGCAAGCTGACTGAAGAGTTTCTCACAGTTTGGGTATTTCTGCTCGCTCAGTCCTGAGTGGGTTCTCATGTGTCTGCTAAGGCTTGTAGTTTTTTTCTCCTGTTAGTAGGCAAGCCTGCTGCATTGGGACACCTCCACAGCTGCTTATTTTCATTACACGTCTGGAGAGGGAAGATGCTGATCCACAGGTTTTTAAACATCTTGTTACAAGTAACAGACAGACAAATGGTTAGATGGACAGACAAGCACAGACTGCCTGACTGCTTCCATAAGTCTAACTTTTTTGGAAATCTACATAAAAAGGCTTTTCTGCCGTAAAATGATTAAACATTGACTGGAAAGTTGATTGTGGACTGGCAGATTGTAAGTGTGGATTTGGGGGGATGGGAAAGTTCATAGGCCGAATCAAATAAAGCTGTTAAAAATTCAGAGGAATAATGTAAGAAATGGTAATGAATGGAACACATTGGTAATGAATTCCAGTTTGAAATAAAGCCTATGAAAAAACAAGCAGTTTCAAGAAAAGTTAGCATATGCTGCAGTGTAATAATTTCCCATAACAAAAACAAACCCAGGGGATCAGGCGTTTCTGTACTGCTGCAAGCCACTGACAAGCAGGTCTTTATTCCACTGCACTGATTTTTGTATTGGTGAAAACAAACAAAAGAAGAGAGTCATGCAGGACTTGAGTGTCTGTGAGAGAGAAGGCACGTTGGTGTTTTTAGAGATGCGAAGGGATACTTGAATTCATTTGATTTGATGTGGTCAAACTCTATTTCTAGTATAATTAAAAAAAATATTTCTGTCTAATATTTTATTCTTTAAAACAAATGAAACACACATGTCTACAGATTTATCCCTTCTGCCCTAGGATGGAAATAATTCAGGAGCTAAGTCAGGATGCAACAACAGAAAGCAGTGTTAGTAGTAAACCAGGATATGACTATGAGCCTAATGGGAGTTTCAGCATCACAGTGAATGGCAAAGTGCCATTCTCACAACTGCTACAGCAGAACCACAGACTTACAAATAATTTAAATGTTTTTACCTTAAAAAGGAAACCAGGAACATAAAAAGGTGAAATGAAAAATATGGGATACTCAGAAACCAACCACACAATACAAGGCTCAACAGAAGCAGGAATAAAATTATAACAATGCTAAAGTAACTAAAAATTGTAATTTCATCAATGCGGCTCTGGGGAATTTGAAAATTTAGAAGACAGTCTCCAGTGATACATGACTGTACTGGTGTTCCCCAATGCAGAGAAAACTCAGGAGAGGGCAGTACCTCATGACTTCCTACGGTGGGTCACCTGAATTTAGCAGTTTATTTCTGTGCAAAGAAGCTTAAACCATCTGAATTTCAAACTAAAGCCACTGAAATGAGCCCTACACTTCAGAGGAAAGTTCAGCCTTCTCAAGCCGCCCTGAACAGGAGGGAAAAGGACAGACTGAAAGGTGTGCGTGGTCTTGATTTTGTTCCATTTCAAACAGTCTGCCTGGGATCCAGGACCAGCCTGAGGGGGTAACCCAAGATGTACCAGAGGAGGATTGTATTTTAGTTGCAGAAACTGTGAATGTAACTGTAAGAATCCCTACTAAAAGATTTTTTGTGGAATTAAAGACTTCAGAGAAGGATGGACAGAATTATTCAGAGAAATCTCAGTAACAGCATAAAGGAACAACATATGCATAGCTGGAGTCACCTGAAAGGGGCTCCTCCCCAGATGAGCCAAAAGAAGATGAGATGAGGCAAAAGAAGAAAGAATCTATTAGGAAAAAAGGCCCAAACAGAAAGCAAAAGCAAAAAAAAATAAATCCCCAAACCAAAACCAAACCAAAAACGCCACAAGCCTACCTTTCCCTCCCCAAACCAAACAAAAACCCCTAACCAAAACCCCAAAAACTCTAGTGGAAAAGCAATGATACAGGAAGATCTGAGGATCAAGAAGTTATCTAAATATGTAAAAGATTATAAGTTGCTTCCCCTTTCCACTTCCCCTTCTCTTCGAGACACTTATCCCACTATTGGCTAATACATGTTTTTATGGTCTTCATGGGGGATAGTGTCCTTGCAGGAAATGCTGGCTGTAACTTGTTCTGGCGAAGAATGGGAGTGGACAGTGGTATTTTCCAAAGGCATAAATGGCTGATACATTGCCATGGAGGTTTTCTAACTTAAAAAAAAAAAAAAGAAAGAATGAATGAATGAATGAGAAAGAGAGAAAGAGAGAGAGAAAGAGAGAAGAAGGGAGAGAGAGAAGAAGGGAGAGAGA
>VZTI01005253.1:1037776-1058210 GCA_013397865.1 Struthidea cinerea | reverse complement strand
TGTAGTATATTTGTTTTTAGTTTTTTTTTTTTTTTTTTTTTTTTTTTTTTTTTTTTTGGCATTTTTATTGCTGGAGATTCCCTGCTCCTCCCCATCCACAAAAGGATTTCTCCCCACTGTAAAAATAAGTAGCCAATACCTTCTTTTATACACATTGGAGCTGTCTTTTCCTTTAATACCTTCACAAGCCACTGGGGTAGAAGAGATTGACTACTGCCAAGAATGGTTAAGACTCACCCAATTATGCTTTGTGGTGATTTTACAATGCATGGGTGGGATCTCATCTAGGCAGTTTGCAATTAGAGCAACTCACCATGCAAAAAGATAATGATGTATTGGAAAGGCCGATATTCCAGGGCTGATTTACAAAGATTTAATGGCCTGCAGTGCAGACAGTGCTGTTTCCTAAATGCCTTAGTGCTGGATATTCAATTTTACTAACAAGAATAATAAAATTAAATAAACCCAACAGAAAACATAGCAAAAAGAACAGTAAAGGAAAGAAATATTCTGTTTTCTTGTGCTTTTCTCTGCTGCCAACTTACCTGTTTACCTAGGATGTCTCTGTAGAAAACTGACAGTCATTTGAGACAAGGTTCACTTTCCAGTTCACACTCTGACTCTATAATGATCAGGCAGCACATGGAGATGAGTCTCCTAATTTAGGTTTTTAGCTGAAGGCAGCCTGAATACTGGAGGACTATAGAACAAACATCCTCTTACGTCGACGAGACTTTGAGTCTTTGAAAGCTTTTTCACATAATGGTTGGATGGGGCTCTGAGCAACCTGATCTAGTTCAAGATGTCCCTGCTCATTGCAGGGGGATTGGACTAAGTGACCTTTGAAAGGCCCCTTCCAGCTCAAACTGTTCAATGATTCTGTGATAATTGGTCACACTTAGAAGAATCTCTTAATCAGAGGACCATGATTGTGGCAGATAGCTCAGACTTGGTACGCAGTTTAAATACAAGGAAAAGTTTGCATGATTCCTATTTTCAGCAAGCCAGCGAAGCCTGGATCTGTTACTACCTCACTTTAGCTGTACAAGCACGTAGAGCTGTACTTGTATGTGCAAGTTTTCTTAAGCCTGCCAAAAGGAGAGATGATCCTAACTCCTTTTGTGCTAGAAGACTATTTGGAAAACATAATTCAGAATGGCCAGACTCCGCTACTACTGAGCTAACATGTACATATGCTCAGAACTCTCTCATATCATAGCAGCTGTTTAGTGCAATGTTGGTGAGCTAAACAAACTCCCACAGGATCTCCCAATGAAGATACTATCTAGGCTGGCCACAAGTGACAGAAAATATTTGCTGATGAGGTGCTTCACCTTCTGTGCAGAGGAGATAAACCTCTTGATTCATCACTTGTGCTTGAAACAGCTACTTCAAGGATAATAGGCGCCACTAACCCCTCACCTCCCAGTGGAGTCATGAATTTTTGGCTTATCTAATTTATTCGGGGCATATCACTCACGCTACATTCCTCAAAAGCCAGAGGCAAGACCTTACTGTCACACACACCACATTTTCCTATGAGATATGTATCCCTAAAACACATGTACTTGTACCAAGCATCTCTAAGATTACTAAACAAGTTGAAGGAAAAAAAAAGAAGAAAGAAAAAGAAGAGTATACAAGATACTCAGAACTTCCTGCAGAGACTAAGAGGCAGACTTCATAGTTTGTAGATGAATTACAATTAGGTTCAAAGGAGATCCTTGTGGACACTGTGGACACAGAGCCGGACACAATATAGAATAGCTGATCATAGTAAGAAAAAAAAAACCTGCAGGTAAATTTTAATTAACAGATACCAGTAATTTTAAATACTACTTTTCAAAACACAGCTTTATGAATCAGTGACTATTGCCCCCAGAATCAGTTAGCAGAACGTCCAGCATCTCATTGCACGGTGACTTGGGAGTTATGGCAAGAATACAGACCAAGATCATGAAGAAGGAAAGGGCAGAGGGAAAGAGTTGTTTTCTTTTTATACGGTGTGGCCAAGTGTCAGTGACTGGTGTGGAAAAATCTGAATGGAGAGCCTCAATCTAGAGGTGGTTTTGGAGGAGAACAACCCAGGCCCACAAGCAGTGGAGAAAGTGAAGAGGCCCAGTGGGGTAAGACAAACAGTAAAATTAACATGAATACAGTATAGTACCATCCCCACTTCCTAAGGGGACAGGAGAAATCCATTTGTCTTTGGCTGAGACCTCCTAGATGCCTGACTCCTGGCGTTGCACCAGGCTCCCCTCCTCTCCCTGCCCTGTCTTCATCTGCAGAAAGCACAAAGCCATGCTAATGAGGCAAGACAGTCTGCATGAGCCACTTCCACGAGCTGATTCACATGGCCAGCAACTTGGATGAAGGAAATTAAGCTCTAATTTACTTGCCAATTCTTGTTCAAATCTGGAATTAACTCTCTCCTGCTTCCACCTTCATAGTCAAAGAATTTGGTTTCTCCAAAGCATGCTTTGAATGGGAGGGATAAAAAAGATCAAGGCAAAATTAATAGAAAAAGTACAAAAAAGATGCTGTTATTACCAGAAACTAACTAGGTTTGCATGATAGATTAAAGATTCATCAATACAACTGCGACCCGGTATAGCAAATAAAAAAAGCACTCCTCTCCCTTATTACTAATAAATAAATAATAATCAGGGTCAATTGATAGCAATAATAAATTGGCTTCAGGATAGTGCAATGCTGCTTGTCTTGCCTTCTGATAAGAGTTTTATGGTGCTGGTTCTTTGCACTATAACTTACAGACTTGAAAATAAGCACAGGGCCACTGCAGCCCTGACAGCTTGTGTTTGGGCAGAGTCTGCAGCCAGTTTGTATGGAGTGCATGTCTCTAGATGTGCAGCTAAGATGCACTGTTAATTAAAGGCAATTTTCAAGTCATGGACCTCTTAGCACTTGGCCATATTTAGCCCAACCTCCTTCCTATGCAGCAACACTTGTTTTGGGTACAGGTAAACCGGTGTGTTCAAACTGTTTAATTCTGAGTTCAGTCCTCTGTCTCAGTGAAACCCAAGTTAGTCGACAGTGGACAGTAATCTTCACCAACATTCCCTCACATTTCTATACAGAACAATCTCACAGCAAAGCAACTTAAACAACCTGAAATTCAAAATGGACTCAAACTAAGCATGCAATACTCATTTTATGAAGCATAGGACTCGTAGGTTTACCTTATGTATACAGGGATCTTAAATCTGAAGGTGACAATTTCAGGTAATCTCTGTGTATTACATATTGATCTCTTATTCTAATTCATTAAGTAATGCTAATGTGCCTACTTTTTCATAACTTAAAGCACAGAAGCAAACCAAATGACCTAAACAGTTCCTGCTGTTGACAAATGCAATTCCCAAAACTGCTATTTTCAAGTGCATTTGCAATACGTATTTGAAAACAAGTAATGCCTCTTGCATGTTCACAACTCAAGCCAGGAATTTTTCAGCACATTTCATATTTCAGACAACATCTAATTTCTAAAGAAAAAGGACAGTGGTATTTTTTATCCAAAGAATTAGGGACCATCTCTCAGCCCTCGCTGATCAACATGAGCCTGCGCAGGAGAGACCGTGTCCCCATTTCCCTGTCTGCAGAGTGGACATGTTTTGCAGGAAGGGGACCAAACTGCTGGGCATTAATCCTGAAGGTTAACCCTGCATGCTTGGACTGAAACCCTGGCTCCCCTTTTCCAGCAAGTGCTTTGAGAATAGAGGCCTGAAATCTAATGCTGTGTTTCTGCACACGAAGCAGAATTCCTCACATTAGTGGCTGTGGTAAGATTCACTTTTTTTTTTTCTGGTAAACAGAATCCATCTCTATCTTGTCTGCAGGTAAACACACTTATCTTCCAGCATAAACAAGACATTTTGCTCTTTTAGAAATAATAAGAAAAGTTTCAAATGAAAGTAAGTTCAGATGAAGAATATTAATGTATATTCAGGCATGAAGAATTCAATTTCTCCCAAATTGCTTTGGAAGAGACACTAAGATCTCTAGAGGTCTCAAAGCATTTTCCCTTCAATCACAATTAGCATTTAATTCAAATTAGATGACTTTATTGGTAAATAAAAAATAAATAGAATGTAAGTGCACTGTAGGTTGGCAAACATGTCAAATATGTTTGCCTACATTTGTACACTTTTAAAAACATTCATGTGCTCATTTCTAGACAGAAATATTCACACTTGAGAATTGATTGCATTCATAAATTACTGTGGGAAAAAAATAGGCTGTGAATTGGCAAAGGGCATTATCCACTGTACACTCCATCCTCATGCTGACTGACCCTATTTCACTGAAGGGGGCTAAGTCATGTCTATCATAGGTGAAAGAAAATACGCTAGTTTATTCTGTAGCAGGTTTTTGTGTGGCTGCCCACCCAGTACGCATTAATCTGCAAGCAGTGCCACAGCTGATCAGTGTGCCACCCAAACACTAACTACTTCAAGCACCATCCCTCCTTGAAGCACAGGGATAAGACCAGCACTGTGTTTAAGGGCAGGTGCACCTGCCAGAGCCACAGTGGTTGGTTTTATGCAAATCCCTTGACCTTCACACTTCATTTTTCCATGTCTGTAAACCAAGGAAAGATAATAATTGCCTAGCCCATGTGAATATTGTGATTCCTATTTTCTGATCAACACTGGTAGAAAAATCTTGCCATTTTACAGAGCGAGAAAGGACACAGAAATCTGATAAGTGGGATTGCAATCCAGCTTCCCAGTCCTTGCTGCCCTTCATTGCTCAAACCTCACACCATTTCTTTCAATACTTCTGTTGAGCATTCAATCTGCTGCATATTCTAATGTTTGGGTCTTTTTTTCACAAAAAGAATAATTCTTCATAAAATTTAAGGTATTTTTGTCTTCAGACACTGCACTTACGTTCCTGTCTATACAGCCTGAGAAATGGTTTCCACCAGAAGGGACTGAAAAGGTTCTCATATGAAAGGTCTGCTGTACTTATTGAAGTAATAGTTCCTCCTGCATTTTTGTCTGAGACTTGCCATCTTGGTATCACATATTATGCACCAATCAGTAAAGGACTGTTACCTTATCTGAACTTGAAGAGAGCAGAGAATGTTATCAGAAGCAGCCCTTATCAGCTTGGAGGAAAGAAAATGTTATCTGTAGGGAGAAACTGAGCATTTTTTCCCAACTGATTTTTATCCGATAATATATCAGATAAAAAATTAAAAATTAATTTTCAAAAATGCAGCTTCTGCTTACTGATAAACAAAACGTGCAAGGGGAGCAGGAAGGATCTCATATTCAACCAGACAGGTGTCTTGGGGTGACTTTATAATGTGTATCCCCTATCACTNTTTCAAAGCAGTTTTTTCAAGGACACTGAGATACGCTCCTCTGTTTCTGCGGTACCCTTGGTTTTTTTTTTTCAGCTCTTTTTTCTCCCAGCGAGAGACGGAGGGTTGAATTTCGTTTTCCTAGGATTTTTGGGTTTTTTGTTCTTTTCTTCTCTTCTGGACTGTTTCAACAACATCTGAACACATCAGGAGAATTTTCCCGGGGGCCCGGGGGGGTGGCCCCTCGCCGACCAGCTCCTAGGAGGGGAGAGACCGCACCTACAGAGGACCTCTGAAATCTTCCCAGGTTTTCTCTCCACAGAGAGATCGATCTCATTATTTAGCAATACTATTCCCCACCTGTGTGTTTGTTAAATAAATAGCTTGTTATCTCTTTCACTTTCCTTTGAGGAAATTTTTTCCCGAACCTGGGGGGAGGGGTGGTTGCAACCTGACTTCTATCAGAAGATATTCTCCTCCAAATTTGTCCAAACTAGGACAACAGGGCTCAGAGCTGTCTACCTCAAACAAGTGAACAAGTGAGAACCTACAGGACATGACCAGGTGACCCACATCTAGTGGATCAGGGAAAAGAGGAGTGTCTGGAAAGCTGTCCAGTGAAAAACGAGCTGGGGGTGCTGGTTAACAGCAGCTGGATTTGAGCCAGTGTGTGCCCAGGTGGCCAAGAAGGTCAATGAAATCGTGGTTTGTACCAAAAATAAAAAAAAAGCCCAGTTTTACATCCTGTGACAGCTTCCTGAGGGTACACTCCATCCCATCATCCTGGTATGTACTGAAGAAGTTAAACAGCATTTTATTCAGCTGTGACCCGTGGGTACTCTACTGGTGGCTGTCCTCCAGCTAGATCTCATGCTTCATGGATTTGTGAAGGGGGAATTGTGCCTGACCAGTCTGATAGCCCTGTAGAAGGAGATGACTGGATCAGTGGTAAGGGGAGAGTACTGGATCTTGTTTATCTCAAATTTACTAAGGCTTTTGGCACTGTCTCCCATAACACCCTCATGAAGTACAGGTTAGGTAAGTGCTCAGTGAGTTGGACTGAAAACTGGATGAACTGCTTAGGCTCAAACCGCTGTGCACAAAATGCAGCTGGAGCCCAACCACTACTGCCCCAAGGTCGATGGTGGGTCCAAAAGTGTCCCCCATCTTTATTACTGACCTGGACGATGAGACAGAACACACCCTCACCAAGTCTGCAGGCAATACAGAACTGGGAGGAGTGGCTGATACACCAAAGGGTTGTGCTGCCATTCACAAGGACCTCACCAGACTTGAGAAATGGCTAAACAGGAACTTCATGAGATCTGACAAAATGGAATGCGAAGTCCTGCAGCTGGGGAAGAACAACCCCAGGAACCAGTACATGCTGGGGGCTGGACAGTGGGAAAGCAGCTTTGTAGGAATGGACCTGAGGGCACTGGAGAAGAAGCTGACTGTGAGCCAGCAATGTGCTCTCATGGCAAAAAAGGCCAACAGCCTCCTGGGCTGCATTAGGCAGAGCAATTCCAGCAAATCAGAAGAGGTGATCCTTCACATTTGCTCAGCCCTGGTAAGACACAGACACACAGGGAGTGCTGTGTCCAGTTCTGGACTTCCCAGTGCAGGAGACATGGACACACTGGAATGCGTCCAGTGTATAAATGGACATGGAGGCAGACACACTGGAGTGAGTTCAGTGAAGGGGCAGCAAGGTGTATAAAGGTAAGGAGCATGTGACGTACAAGCAGTGGCCAAGAGAGTTGGTGCTGTTTAGCTTGGAGAAGAGAAGGCTTGGAGAGATCTTATCAATGTATATAACCTGGGAGGGAGGAGGTGGGGGTGTGGCATTTAAGTAAAACCTTATAAAATGAAGACCTTGTTGCCTTTGTAAAATTATGGCTCAGGCCTGTTACTTCGGCTAGAGAAGGACTGTGAGAAAAGTCCAGGAGAAGAAAAACAATTAGTTTTTACCTATGAGAATGTAGTGTCAACAGAAGCATGAAAGTTAAACGAAAACCAGCAACATATCTGCACCTGTTATTTTTCTGAATGCTTGAATGCTTATCCTGTAGGTAGCCAATGGTTGTATATTGAAGTTAGTAATAGCCAATGAGTCTATTGTAGTAGTTTGGCAGCCAATGAATATGTAACACGAATGATATCATACAAAAGGTGTATAAAAGAGGCTGATTTGTTTAATAAACGGCTTTTTGGCCCTCGAAAGAGGCACTGACTGTTGTGGCCGCCCCAACAGCGACAGGGGGAGCAAAAAAGATGGTGCCAGACTCCTCTCAGAGGTGTCCAGTGACAGGACAAGAGGCAGTGGGCACTAAGTGAAACACAAGGAATTCCATATAAATACAGCAAAATACATTTCTACCACGTGAATATCAAGTACAGGAATAGAGGAATCACTATTCTTGGAGGTACTCGAAATCCAGCCAGATGTGATCCTGGGCAATCTGCTCTATGAGTAAGGGGGTTAGACAAGATGATCTCCAGAGATGCCTTCCAACCTCAACCACTATGTGATTCTACAAAGCACACGAGGGTGAAACAATAGTTCAGTTTGTTTAGTGGGCTAAGTGCATTAGCTCTCTCATAGATTTTCAAACTCTTAATTTTGCGGGAATAAAGTATGTAACACTGAGGAATGTGACCCCAAGCTGGGAAAACAGAAGCAACCTATCAGATAACCTCAAAGTGGCAGGACTTGGAAGCTGGCATAAATGGACTGAAGTTTTTTTAGCTAGGTCATTTGAGACGATGAAGGGGATAGAGAACTGGAGTAAACAGCAGTGCACAAGGGCAACCAAGGAGTTTGGTCTGAACTGTGAAGTTTTCACTCATATTAATATAGATTTATTACACCACGTGCCTGAAGCAAACTTCAGGTAATATGCTATTCCTCATCATGGTCTGAACAACAAACTTATATTGTCATTTAACAGAGGATTGAGTTCTTTTTGACTTCTTTTCTTTGGCACAAGGTGTACACATACTGACAGAATGTCAGAGCCGCAGTTATCTGTGGTCCAAGCCCAGCTCTAGCAAGTGCATTGCCTCATCACTATCCTTTCTGTGTTCCTGCTTCCCAACCCTATGTGCAGAAAGGGAAATACTCCCTGACAGAGATCTTAAAAGACTGAGGGATGGATGTGCCACTTCAAGAGAGTCTGCCTTGACAAAAAGCCCCTCAGTGACAGAACAGGGGGACAGATATTGTGGAGCACCCTTACCAGTCTCCCAACCTGACCTGCAGCTTCACTGCAGAAGGGACAGGCTCAAGTCTGAGCCCGAACACAGCTGGGATTTTAACCCAAAATTGTGCAAGCAACTTTAACTTCCAAATGCAATTACACCTATTCTTGTCAGTCCCTCAGAGATTCAGAGGCACCGGACAAAACTACATGTAGGAGTGTACATTAAGACCACAACACACACAAATTTGAGTGGTAAGGATGAAACATAAAGGATTTCCCCAGACACATTTTGGTTGGTGGTCTGTAACGTGTTGTTTTGCCAAGACTGTTACAAAGAAACACAAGGTTTCTTCTTGTTTCCTTTCATTTTCCTCAGCAGTGGTCAACATACTCAGTAAACAGGCTGTGCATTGGTGCCAGGATTTACCCTTGAAGTTGCAAACGTAGTTAAAAACAGGCATTGAAAAGCAGAGTGTGTGCTGTTTCTGGCTGACTGCTGGTGGTAGACGACCACTGCTGTTAAATGAACATACATATTTATATACATAAATTACAAAAAAGGTGTTTGAGGAAAACCAGCAAAAGTCTTATGATCAAAGGGAACAAAAACTAGTGAAGATGATAACCGTAGTGAAAGGTTTCTGGAAGCAGATATACCTTAGTGTTTCATCTGGGTCATGTTTCACTAAACTTTGCTTAGGCTTCAGAAGAGCGAAGAACCACACAGAAACCACAGTGGTCTTCAAGATTAGAGAGGTCCCAGATGCACACAGACAGCCAGGGGTTTACCCAGCAGGAGATCACTGGCACAGCAGCTTTATCATTTCTCCATCCCCTCTCTGTTTCACTCACCTCTCAACAAGATATTTCCTGCTATTTGCTCCTTTGCACTTCTGCTCCTGTCAAGTGGTAACATCATCCATCTTCTGCAGAGAACTTCTCCCTCACTTAAATTTCTGGCAGCCAGTTTAACTTCCTGTTGCTGAACTGACTTAAAGGGAACTAAAGTATCTTACCCTGCATGTAAAATTTTAAGTTCAGTACTGAAAATAAAAAGAATCCTTCCATGACAGATATTCCATCAGGATCAACCCCGGTACAAATCTTTTTGTTGGAGCAATAAAAGTACAAATCAAATATAAAGTTCCTCTGTAATTGTGCCCTAAATGACAGTCTTGAAAATGAAATTGATTTCTGTTGTGAAACGCTCTTCCAGTTCTTGGAAGTCCAAAGGAAATCTATATGGAATGGAACATCACCAGCTTAAGTAGTATCCATTTAAATGGGAATGTGTACTATTTGTCTCCAGATCAACTTTTTACAGCTCTATTTTATATATACCCTCAGCATATCAAGACAGTGCAATATTCCTTCAAAATTAGATGTTCTTAAGTTAACTGCAGAGAGACAGAGCAGGTGAGCTGTTCAGTGAAGGCAAGACAGTGGAGGCATGCAGGAAAAGACCAAGACTGGACACACAAAATACAGCACATGATCCACCTTTTCAAAATGTGGCAAACGTGTTTGTTTATCACAATACATTCTTCCTCAGAAAAGGGTAATGGCATCCACAGAGCTGATTTTGTCACACAAAAAATGTGCAGAATTAGGTCTCCCATCAACCATTCACATGCTGCCAGTGTTGCCTCAAGTTGTGGTTTAAAAATACAAGTGCCCCCCCTTCTGGCCAACGAGGACTCCCAAAAGTGGATTTGCAAGACATTGCAGGCTAAATTTAAAATGCAGTTTTGGTTATAAAAGTTAATTTGACTTGTTCTAGGATGTAAACTCTCAGTCAAAGCACAAAACTTCCATTAAATTCTAAAATATTTCTATAGCTATTTTAAAAAGTGAAAGATCTCCTTTGGTTATGCAGTGCCATATCCTGGCGAATGATAAATATCTATCCATCAGTTTCTCAAGATAATGAGAATGTTGCAACAACTGAATATTACATTGTGTCACAGGACCAGGCTTCCCCTAAGTGTCCAGACATGCAAGGGTTTACTTGGTGAGGAGTGGCGCCAGCTCAGGCCACTGAAAGTGACCCACTGACATCTGTGCCATGCTCAGCCATGGCAGGGGAGTTGCTGTTAGACCCAAACCAGGCTGCTTTAGGCGCTCAGTCCCTGTCAGGTTAGTCCTTTGTAGACGCTGAAAAGCTTTGGCAGAGAAATTTTTCAGCTTTCTGCAGCATTCTGTGAGAGCTCTGTGGCTCTCATGAAAGCTATGGTAAACACTGCTACGGGTTCTTTGTAAACTGGGTCTCTATCTGCGCACCTAGGATCTATTTTTCAGAGTTGTTATGGTACACAGTGAAATAATATTTTGAAGTAGGTGTTGTGAGCTTTGGCCAATAGGACAGGGGGTGGCTAGTCCAAGATCCAATGACCTCCTGTCATCTTTGAGAACCAAGTTATATAAACCAAATTATAATTAATTAAATAACTACTTTCTTCCTGAACTTGGATCGCGTCGTTTTTCGCCATTCTCGGTACTTAACAGCGACAGTCCTTCACCTTGGTGATCAGTTCGCAGGTAACCGTGATGTAATTACACCAATGCCTCGATACATAGCTTAGAAGGAAGATGGCTTAAGGGAGGGTAATTTCTGGACTGCAAATATTGTAATGACTGCTTTTTAAGCGGCATTTCAACATAAATCTCACAAACAATCCAGATGCCCATTTATATGCTGTCTGGATAACAGTATTCAGCAAGAGGACAGGAAGCCAAAGAATGACAAGCAAGCACACTGCTTCTGTGGAGGTGGGGCTTTTCAAACCACAAGGGCATGCAATTGAGGAAAGCAAACTCTGGGTTTCCTCCTCTCTTTCTGGTTAGAAATTCTTTCAGTTTAGTTCCTATACGCTTTTCCTGATGCTGAAATGACAAATTACAATATAGAAAGGTTTTTTCCTAAGTAATTACTCTTGATACAGTAATAAAGACAAGATGGAAAATGACTCTGCAAGCAATGTCACAGTTTAGTGCAGCCTCAATGAAAATTCATGGCAGAAATAACCTAAGAAACACCGAAATACGCTGCTTAAATGTGCTGTTCAGGTATTTGTATCAATAGATTTCTGCCTTTTAAAATGAATACTAGCAAACAGAAGAAAAAAAAATAATGTGCTACAAAATTTGATACCAATGAACAAATTACCTCTGGCTTTTATCCTCAGCACCAACACGTTGGGAAGTAGATGAACTAAACTGCTTAAATGGAAAATCTTAGTGTTAGATCAAAATGATGGCTACTTTCATGAATTGAACACATCTGCAGAGTCAGCCAGTTGTCTGACACGTGCTCCTTAGCACACCTGCTTCATTACTATTAGTGTGTCCTCTGAAGTTCTCCCTTTTACTTGCCACAACTCTTCTGCATGAAAAATTAAGTTAACAAAAAGTACGAAAGTTTCTAAATACCTGATTAATTGTCTCTTGTTGCAGCTTTTTTCCAGACTCTGAAAGGGAAAGAAAATAATTGGTTTGTACATATTTTAATGACTATGACAGGGGACATGCAGAGCAACAAACAGCGAATTAGTAAAAAAATAATCAAAACCTATAATTAAGAAACAGAATTTAACATGTAGAAATTACTTGATAGTTTGAAATGGAAATACACCCAAAACAAAAGAAACAAAAGCTTCTCTTATAAAAAAAGACGTGATAGAAAGAAGATTGAGATAGGCAGTCAATCTTGCTAACCTGGAACTCCACAAGAAGTTACAACATTCAAAGGGAAGAAAACAAATTTCTAATATGTAGTATGAAGCCCTTAGTGTTGCAAGATGACCTACATGTCTCTACGTGACCAAGAGACTGGTACCATCCAGCTCAGAATTTGACCACTGGAGGAGAAAAGCAACTTCTGCCACTACCTTAAAATAAAATTACATGCCTGTGTCAAGACTGAGGCTCGGCACCAGCTGGCCCAAGAGAGAAATTCTATCCTGATAGTATCCACAAAGTGGCAAGCTGAATTATGGTCTTGTTTCCTTATTCTGGCCTTCTTCTGCAGCTTCCTTCAGTGTGCACCTGGAGAAAAAATCAAAACCTAGACCAAACACTGCTTTTCTACACTGTCTGGGACTCTAACAGCAAGGACACCTCATACCTGTTCTTTCCTTTTCGACCAAAAGGGACAGTAATTTGCCTCATTTACTGCTCCCATGCACTAGTTGTCAAAAGGGCACCTGGTATCAGTTTGCTACTGGACACCGTCCACACATACTGGGGAAAGTCAGGAATTTCACACTTGCCTATCCAGCTAGGCTACGTGCACCCCGAGGGTTTTTAAAAATAATAATGATGGGACAGATACTTACAACCTGTCAGTATCACTGTTAGCTGTCAGGGGAGCCTGCCTAGCTCGGGTGGCTGCCACCTCCAGCCCTGGAAATGATACTCCATTTCAACAAAACTTTTCCATATTGTTATGTGTGGCACAAACAGAATTTTTAGAATGAGGTTAAAATATTTAAAGTGTTAAAATACAGCATAAAGACTCTACTTAAAGAAAATGATCCTCCCTACCCATCCCTGAGACTACTCCTCTTTCCAATGAAAGCATTATAGATTATTCAGATGAAGATAATTACTTTAGGCTATATTATAAGATTGTCTCTTATGATAATTACTTCCTGCATGCTTGTGCTGTGTTTTTATTTGCTAAATATAAAAATTATTCTTTTAAAAAACTCCACAGAACTATCATTTAGGGGAGACTTCTTAAAATGTATTCCCTGCTCACTGAGTTCGTCTTTAGGAGAAATAAGATTTATTCTTGTAACAAATATTTTAGCCAAATAGATTGTTGGTAATAGAAGATTAAAGGAGTATGTGTTTTTAGCATTCTCTAATGATATACAAGTTGCTAGGAAAGCAGAGTATTTGAAATCTCTGGTTAGATCAACACTATTTTGCTCAAAGGTTTGTGGACTTTGAATACTGATGCTTTCCTGTTTCCCAGTATATTTGTTTTTAGGCTATTTTGATTCACTTTAAAGGAATTTTAATAACTTTCTGTTGACAGCATGGACAGCTGGTCTTGAGAATTAGTGAAAATTCACTTGCTGACTGAGGAAGGAAGTGACATCAATGAGTTTCTAAAGTCAGCCCTGAGGGAAAAGTGTACTCTGCCAGAGTAGCCTTTCATGCCATTGTATTTCCAGTGATGCCTCAAGATGCAAATTGCATTATCAATCAAACTTGTGGTTTCTACCTCAGACAAGTATAAAAAAAAAGAACAGAAAGACTGGGAAAGACCTGTGCAGCCATTCTTGACACTGCTAAGAAAAAGGTGAAGAAGAATTTATGGTAGTTCTTTCCTTGCTCTCTCTTCTTTCTTTTGGTGATTTAAATGCACAGTATCAAGGAAAGGCAGCTGCAGAAGTGGCTGTATGGTACGACAGCAATGACGACAGGGGTTAAACAGTGCAGAGACTGACTAGGCTGTTAGGGATAGAAGAGAGATCAAATTCAAGGTCACCACTAAATGGAATACTGAGTTCCCCATTTATTCGCTAGATGATCCTTGTCCTCATCACAGAACAACTATGTGCATTTGGCATAGTCAGCACTTGTGCTCAGAAGGGACCAAGGTCTGTAATAACAGACACATTGCAAATTAGGGTGGAAATATATTGGCACCATTGCACGGGGAAGCCTGCAAAGTCCTGCTGCGTACTGTACTATTGTTTAAAAGAAACATCACAAAAAGCAGGGAAAAAACATGAACAAACATGACCTGCAACACTGAGAGTGGGTTCATTTTCCAGCCATCGATAGCTAATAGTAGGGCAGGACAAGGCCATTGAAAGTGGGCAGGACTTTTTTGTCCCACTTCGGGGTTTTTTTTGTTTCCCCTTTTTTTTGTAATCCCCAGTTTCTCTTATAATGACTAGCTCTAATCTGTGTTTTACTTTTGGCACTCTCAGTTTCGAGGAGGATGTTTCTGTGTCAGTGCCTTGTGATCATCTGTGGTGACCATCAACATTCACCAGCCGGATTCAAGAAATGCCACTGGATAGAGTGCTCCTAATTCAAAGGACATGAGGCAATGGGACGCTGACAAAACCAGAACTGTCAGAACATGTCAGGCAGTCCTATGGGCAACACCTGTGTCAGTCTCATGAAATGCAGGCAATACTTGACACCTGCAAGAAGTTTCATTTCTGGCGAACCTACACATGTTAAATTTAAAATTTTCGACAGTTTTTCCTGAGTCACTGCAATGAGGTAGCAGCTTATGTAATAACATCAAACTAACTGGGAAATGTACTGCCATCTGCAAACTTACATGGAAGCGGCCCTGTAGGCAGCCAGTGCAGTCCCAGAGCCTACCTTCCACAACCCAGACTGCTTGTGCGCGGCTTGCTCTTCTCCTATATTTCTTCTGAAACTTCATTTTTCTACCTGTCATCTTGCAAACTGTTCCTAAATGGGCTCAATAGTGACACCTGAGCAGCCTTAAAAATCACAAGCAAATCCAAAGGCCTTAATCACAGACAATTAACTGATACTTTGTGATTCAAAAGTTGTATTTACCAGTACAAACTACGGTTCTTGTTTGCTGACACTGTGCTTTCCTGCCGTGCTAACTGAGGCTAAACTGCTGCAGCTGGATTCCAGTAATGTTTTTGCATCAGGACTGGAGAAACATACCTCTCCCAATTAATTTTTAGTGATTTTCTTTTGTCTCTCTAGTTGCAAAAAGTGTAATGGGTAGTTGACTTGTTGAGATAAATGGCCTTCTTGGGTTGACTGCAAGCTATATCACGCTGAAAAAAAAATTACAACAAACATTGTTTAAAAGATTTCTCTGTATTTTCATACACTAATTAGTACACTAATTCCTGTTTCCAGGGCAAGTTGGTTTTTTCAATTTTTTTTAACTTTTTTTTTGGTTACTTGTCCGTGATTAAAAGATTACCTTACTGAGAGGAATAATGTGTGTTTTCTAATGTAACTGACAGCTGCAAGACACGAGAGTGTGCCATAATTGCTGCTGTCACGAGGAATGGCAACACTGACTCCTCAGCCTTATGCACACAGCCTACACAGAGAACAACACGTAATTATGCACTCTATCCCCTGCTTACCTCCATACAAAGGAATGTGATATTTGTGCAGGTTTACAGATTAATCTGCTGTAATTCCCTTTAATGTTAAACTACTTCCAGCTCAAATATAATTAAGATCACCAGGTACAAAAGATTCAGATTGGAAATATGACTACACTCCAACAGAACAAATAACAGCTTGATGCTGTTTTTTATGTTCAAATAGTTGGATACATTAAGGATTTTGACAGCATGTTTGTTTCCTAAGTATGTAGATGAAAAAACCAAGGTTTAATTTCAAAAGGCAAGACATTACTACTGTGTTTAATTAGAGAGAAAAATCCCTTAAATATACAGACTGCCAATTTATGTGACGTTACTGCTATAAGACCTAGCAACAAAGGATTTTTTTTTTCCTTCCAAAAATCAAATCCAAATTTATATATACTTCAAGCAACCATCACCAGTGTCAAAATAAAAGCTTTGGAATGAAAAGTTTGCTTCCTTAAGTCTTCAGATAATTCTACTAATATTTGTGACATGGCAGCAAGGCAGGGTGTGAACAGAAATTCTAGGTCTGTGTTTCTATTCCCAGGTACCTGAAGGTTTCCAAACAGACTGAGAATAGTGTGGAGATCTCAGGGGGCAAAGGGGGCTCTCAGCCTTGCTCTGAATCAGCCATATTCACTTAACCTCAACTGGGAATAGTAATTCTAAAAAATCAATTGTGAGGAGGGAATTTGATGCTCTAATACCAATTTATTTTTGTTTTTCCAGTTTGTGACAGAAACATTAACAGCTTCATCTTCTACTTTATTTTTCTAGACTTAAACACATATGCAACCTATTCAGTTGTGATCCACCCCACTTTGATTACTGGTGTCCTGATCTACCAGCACAGATTTCCAGAAGTATAAGTAAATCAAAGCTCTCATTTTTGATAAACTTCTGCAGCAATTTCCCATGGCACCAGAGCCTGAGGAAGAAACACTTGGATTTGTTTTTCAGGCTTATAACAGACAAGGTGTGACACTAACAGATTATCTTCTGTGAAAGCCTGTAACTTGGCACACAAAGATTAAAATATTTAGGGCAGAACCATACATTTCCTATAAATTATTGTCAGAATTTCTGAAGTCTGTAAGCAGCACAGCTCTTGCAGATCTGCACAGCATTTCCTCCTCCTTCTGACAAGGAATTCAATAAACCAAAATTCTCATTCATAGCATGGCCTTCAAAACCCCATTTAATTTACTGTTGCACCTCTGTGATAATAATGCAACTGAATATGATTACAGTGGCCTAAAATATATTAATCACATCTTCATGGTATTGCATAATCCTTCTCAGTTGTCACAACGCCAACTCATAAGTTGCCCTGGCAGAAGGAAACATAAAAAGAAACCCAAGTTGATACTGATTGAAGCAAATGAAGGAAAGTTGGCCATCTCAAAACACTGGAACTCTCACAGCATTCCAAGGTCTCCCTAGCTAATTTTTCATGATTACTTTTGATATGAAAACAGACCTTTAATTGTCAGTCTCTAATAAGGATGCAGAACTGTTCCCTGGGAGGTTCAAAGGACCCTGGGAAACTAAACATTTACGAAAGCTTGAGTAGCCAAATGTCTTGTGCTGATTAACATAGACCATTCAGTTTCCACCTAACAAAGTCATAACAAGAAGGAACCTCAGAGGAAAAAAAAAAAATTGGACCGACAAAGGAACATTAGTCTTAGTAAGACTGAGGGCTTTCATTCATTAATTCTGATGAGCGTAAAAAGGAGGTGTAACTCAAATCCATTCCTGGACCAAATCCTGCATTGACTAACATTGTGTAACTGTACTTAGGGTGATGAGATGTTACAATGTAAGTTAATTAAAAATTTGAAGTTTTACCTGCTCTCTGCCTCATCAGCAGTGATAAATATTTTCAAATGAGACAGAATTGCCAGGATACTCACTAATGGAATTCGCAAGCAGCCTTGTTTGCCGGTTTTCTTGTAGAAGGCTGTGCTTTCTATAACTGGGAAAAGGGAAAGCAAAAATTTGTCATATTTTTCCTTTGAGGATGGAAGATTTGAGATAGTGGAAACATGCCAGACAGTGTATTTGGTTGTAACATCAACACAATATTGATATCACGGTTTGGATGGTTTCTAGCTGAACATGGTGCATATTTTCAATGCCTATTTGGCATTCATCCTGTATCTAACAACAAGAGTAGTTTGTTTCAATTTTGTTTTACAGCTCACTATGCAACTGCTTTGAAAAGTTTTTTTTCCTTTTATCCAACTGCTTCACTACTTTTTTTCAGATTTCTGCACTCTTAAGGAACTGAATGGAGCAAATCACACAGTCTTATTCATCTGCAATAGGCAAGCAAAGATCAGTTAATTATGACTTAGTAGGTGCATTTTCTCAAATCCTATCACAATGTGATCCAAATCCAATGGTAAAAACTCTCAGTTCCCACACTGCAAGGGCCATTGCTTTTTCATCTGAACTCATACAAATCACCAGCCTCCTCTTTCATGTTGCTAGTTATGAACGGTGCTTTACGGTGCTTTATATTATGATCATCTGGAGGATAGGCCACATAATCTGTTAAAACACCTTTTTGACTGTGCTCCAGTGTCAAACTCGATTTCTTATGCAGTTGTATTCCAAAAAATAGGTTTCCAGGCTTTGACACAAAGGAAGTTGTTTCCACCCATCCACTGAAGTTTCCTGTATCAGGGTTCTTAGTACGTCATTCTGTGAGCGATCATAAAGTCATAGAATGGCTTGGGTTGGAAGTGACCTTAAAGATCTCCCAGTTCCAACCCTGCTGCCATGGGCAGGGACACCTTTCACTTGAACAGGTTGCTCAGAGATCCAACCAACATGGCCTTGGATGGCTGACTGATTTTTTTCCAGCAAAGAAACCCTGTCTGGTTTTTCTGCTCTAAGAACACCACAGTAAGAGCTGTCATGATAGAAAAGACCATGGAGAGCAACTAGAGCTTGAATCCACATGCTCAGACCCCACACAGAAATACAGCTGTGGGCATACAGCTCTCTCTTTAATACAGCCTGCTATGGTCTTAGGCAGCTGAACCTTTGCATTGGGCTCACAGTGGACTGAAACACTGCAGTAGTCTGGCTTTGGTTTTGGTTCCTGCCTGGGTTCTGTCCATATTAAGAACATATGGTTGCCCCTGTCCAGATGAGGAATATAAGTGCAGTTGAAATTTGCCAATTAGCCACCTCAAGGCAAAGCCACATGGAGTCATGATCATCCTGGTCATCATCTTATGGTCAGCTGTTGGTTTTTCACAAAGATAAGTTGATATCCACCTCTGGAGCACACTATTCTGACATAATCTTAATTAGGACACCCTAGAAACGACATATGAAGGTGCCAGTACCGATGGAAAGCAGCACACAAGCCCAGAGAAGTTTATTTTGACTCACCTGCTAGGACAACTGCACCACAAACAGCTGAGCTACAAAGCTTCTCTAGTGTGAATCAGAAGCAGTAGAGTGAGCAAGTTAAGCACACAGCAAGCCCAAACAGGGATGGAAAAACCCAGCTTCTTGGCACTAATTACAAAGTGGAGTCCCACAGCAAAGTCACCATGGGAAGCCTTAGTCTACAGTTTCTGTATTTCGGAAATAAAAAGAAGATTAATTGTCTGTACAACATAAGGCCAGGAAGTGACCAGTGGTGATGAGAGCAAATATTCTTTTAATTTACTACTCATTCTGAGTTATGCCTACAAAAACAAACCGTACTTGTTTAAATCTGCCCTGTTTCTTTGCTTGAGGTCTAAATATGACACTCTAAGGCATGTTCTTAGCAGAGTGGCCTCAAACAACTTCTCTGAAGTCATTCCAGTTAGAGTATTTCCCAGTGAGAACCTGACGGTAACAGAAAGACACTACTCACATTTACGAGGAATAATCTGTAATTAATCCACTAGTAAAGAAGAGAGGGGGAAAAAGGAAAAGGTGAAATAGAAGCCCTATGAAATAGAACTTTAAGAACTAGAAAAGTAAAAAAATTCTGTAAACCAAATAATTTTATAGTAAAGAAAATTAGGAGAAGAAAGGAAAAGAGAAACAAAGCTAGAACATAACATTTTATAATGCATGGCTTTGAATTAAAACTGGTCAGATACAAACCAAAAACCTACAGCAATCAGTAGCTGCAGGGATTTCAAATTTATCTACATTTTGTATAACTAGAATATGACCTTTTACGACCAAATCTTGTGGTTGACTTCAGCTGTAGCTATTGGAAGTCATTTGTAAAAGGTCATCCATGACTGAGAACATAATATGAATCCAAGATGTGTAAGCATTCAGGTCTGTGCTACTCAAAAGAAGTTGGTGAAAGACAAAGAGGGTAGGAAGCTCATCCACTGCTACAGATTCAATTCTCAAATGGATTTATAGTTTGGTGAGAGCATTAAATCTAAGGAATCAATTTCTGAAATGTGAATGCGAATTATGAGAGGATACAGTTTCTATGCTTCTCATTCATAACTATGTTACTTAAATGTTACCAAAGCAGTTTATATTATCAAACAAGGCTACTTATTTAATTAATGTAGCTTGAGTCAATTTTTTGTTGTCTAGAGCATGGTAGAACATCTTCTTCCCACAGATTCTGCACTACAAGAAAAGATTATGGACCCTCAGTTTTTATTGTTATAAAGAAATAAGGTTCTTAGGCAAAGATGGTTTATAGCCCTAATTAACATACTTATCTGACTTTCTGCATACACAGCATTAGTGCTGTTTGGTTTTTTGGTTTTGTGGGTTTTTTTTTTGGTTTTTTTTTTTTT
>VZTI01005253.1:1027568-1037703 GCA_013397865.1 Struthidea cinerea | reverse complement strand
TTTTTTTTTTTTTTTTTTTGTTTAAAATATGGTATTTTAAGGAGCTCCTTACAAGAAGAGCCAATAATGATGCACCAGAAATCCTCAACAAGAAAAGTGCGATGACATATACAAACATGTCACGTCTTTAGTCATGTTCTCTGAACATCAGAAAATTCAAACTGTATCATCCAAGGTAATTGATGAGGGAAAAGAAAAAGTATACAATAACTTATGTATAGGAGTAAATGAAAATTAATCTTAGAGAGAACTGTCAGCAGTTATTTAACCAAGATCTCATGACAACACTTCCCCAGAAACCTAAAATCAACTCTGAAGGCCAGTCTGTAAAGGATTCACCACCACCATATGAGAGTACATTTAAAATTATGCAAAAAAAAAAAAATCTTTTATGCTTGACGTCTTTAAAGCCAAACCTGTAGCTCAGGCTTGCAATCTGCCCTAACATTAGATTTGGCCAGCTGTGTAGCAACTGGGTATATACTACCTACTATGGATAATTGCAGCTGCCTCCTTGCCTGCAGGTGAAACACCCTGATGCTCCAAGCCTCACAAGCAGCACCATACTCTGCTTGGGAGAAGCCTTTTGCTCACTTTAGGAATGCCCATTGTGCCTCCCTCTGTGTGCCATCCTTGCTACACCAGCGAGGATATTGGCAGCTCTCAGAAGTGGAAAGTGGCAGGGGTGATGAAGCAAGTTCAGCTGGAGAAATCTTTATGAGAACTGAACTCAACATACATCACTGAAAACATAGCTAAATGATTCTTTTTAATTAAACAGAGACTCAAAGAGCAGCAGTAAAGTGGTATCCAGTACCCAGAAAATGAAAAGTACCCCACCACCAAAAGCATAAATGCTGCACTGGCTCATTTTGATCACTTGAGCAGAGCCCAAGTAGATGCTCTCAGTTACAGCACATCCTTTTCATGCACAGAGGGTAAAATAGGCTTTAAAACCACACCTGCAGGTTTTGTACATGCCAGCAATTTCTGCCCACAAAATATACTGCTGCTGCTTGCAAAGGACCATATGTACATACCAAAAGCTCGTACTGAGGTACAATTTGCATCCATAAACGTGCAGGTGCAGTTCTGTGGAGACCTACGAGAAGAATGTGACCATATAGCACACAACTGCTACTTACACAGAAGCCTTCAGACAACAATCTTCCCATAGGATGTGCCATGCCAGGCACAGCAAGGAGAGGCAGAATTTACAGCTGAAATTGCAGTGATGTTCATGACTGGCAGACTGATTAAAGAAACAAGCCTACCCGGTCCTGGTTTGTAGACCAGAGGTGTGTACTAACACTGGTAGTGCTGATGATACCCCAAACTGAGGGCAGGATTAATGTGTCATCTACAAAGGTGAAAAAAGAATTCTGAGAGAGTCCTTTGCATTTAACTTGGTTTTTTATTACTGAAAAACCCACCTTGTTTATTCTTCTCTACTGAACTACATTCTTTTTCAAGCATTAAAAATAATTCTGCAAGTCTGACATGAATCAGCATGAGAATTACTGACCAAGTAAGCTTCAGCAAGTACTAAGTGACACAGTCACATGACGTGGTGGCTTTATTCACATGTAAATTACTGATTTCTAATGAAGTGAGCACTCGGGATGAGATGTTTTTCTTCTGACAGGAGAACACAGTCAATATTGTATGTGATTACCAACAAAACTTGGCATTGACTTCTTGCTAACCGCAGGGACGACGTCTTCACATATTTCCACAGACGAAGGGAAAAAGGCATAGTTCTATTTAGCTTATTATTAGTATTTAGTTCTAATGAACATAATTCTGTACATGAAATCTGATTAAAGAATGTGAAAAGAAACATAAATGAAATGTGGAAAAATTCTCTTCAGATTAAAAATTATTTTGGACTAAAGCCACACCAATTGCTATTGCTTAAATATTTAGTGAAGGGTAAAAAACAGTTTGAGAGGACTGAATTTCCTGCCTTCCTAGGGATCTAGAAAAGAAAATGTGATAGTTGAGCATCCACCCTCGACATAACTTTTGGGCATCACTAACATATTGACCTATTGCTATAATTAAAGTAATATGTATACTGGGGATTGTTTACAATTTAAAGGCTAGGTCCAAATGCTGCAAGCATGTGAGATGCAAGTCTTCAGAGAAATTAATTTTACATCTTGATGTTGCTGGCAGGGGGTGAAAGAAGTGCTCAGTACTTTTAAATGGATGGTTAATTAGATGTACAGTCAGAGACTCTGGAAGAGCAGAGATGCAAACAGCTCAGAGCTTCATATTTCTTCTCTTCATACAAGCATACCAGTAATGTTCCTACTTTCAATACTTTTTGTCCCTTGGATTACAGATAACTAGCTCCCAGAATCACATTAAAAACCAGAAACACCTCTGGTTGCAACTGTATAGAACCAAGCTTAGGTTAACCACAGTAACAAACCTACTGTAGTAATGGAAACTAAGCTCATCGATCACAGGAGAAAGAAAGACACAAAGAAAATAAGTGATAAAGAAATCCCTTCATTTTTAATTTTCTAAGAAGAGACTAGTCCAATTCTACAAATCCAGTGCAGACTACTACTTCTTTGCTGGAAAACTTATGCCACACCCAAGACCCAAATAATCTTAGTTAAAAGTAGCCCTTTATACAAGCTACAGACAACAACTTTTCTCAGGGTTTGCTTTTATGATTGGTTTAAGCTTCCCAATGCCCAGCACCTGCTGCAGATGCACGGATGTGCTCCTCCTCCTCCCGTGTGCTGGCCACTAGTGCAGCTGCAGTGCAGGGTCAAGACAGATCACAGTCCTGACTCAGCTAAAAATTCTCATCTTGCCTGATGGGCTGACTTTCAACCATATGAGCTCAGAGCAGCCACATCAGCTGTGCAGATCATCAGCTGGAAACAACGGTGGGGACAATGACAAGTCCCCATCTACGGAAGCTCACATGTAGGTCAGCATAACCTCCTATAATTCCATATCCTCAGAGCACTTATTTGCCCAGCTACTACAGATCCCTCAGCATCAGAATACCCAGGTTTGTCACAAATGACTGAATAGTTCAGATGAGCAGTAATAACAACTCTCTTGACAGCCAGCTATTTTCTTTTAGGGCTTGCATTGTATGGGACTCAGTTTTTTTCCTTTTTTTTATACTCAGATACATCATCTATTTGGCTTTCCAAAATGTATTTGATAACAACTCCTTCACAAGATTTCTTAAGGAAACCTAATAGGCACAGAATTAGAGTGAACACCTTTGCACAGATTTAGAAAAGTAACTGTTGAAAAGATAGGAAACAGGGCATAGGAATATGAGAGTGAAGAGTCAGTTTCACTGTGGAAGCAAGACACCAGTGGAGTCCTGCTGCCTCATGTCAAGGATACCCATGCTCTTCAGCCTGTTCTTGAAATCACCCGAGAAAGGGAGCAAACAGGGTAGAGACAATGTTTGCTAATGACATTAAGTTATTTCGGGCAGAAATGATGGAGACTAAAGAACTTTCTACGAGGGTAGGTTCGTAATAAAATGACATATGAAGTACAATTTATATAAAATGATGTTAGAAATCTTTTAGGGGAAAACTTTTAGTTTAGTTTAGACAAAAGTGGTGGATTCTGAACTGAGTTACAAGCACACTGCTGCCCAGGAATGAGATCTTGGGGTGGTAAAACTTCTGTGTAAACATCATCTCCCTGCTCAGCAGTTGGGGAAAGCAAATTGAAGACCAGAGAAAAACCAAAAGGCAACTACTGTGTTTCTGCATATTCACACACTTGCATCCTAAATATTATCTGCAATTCTGATCCTCCCACTCATGTACAGAGCTGAAGAAGAAGAAAAGAGGGTGGACTGAAAATACAGACTGGCTTGCAAGGAGCAACAGTTACAACCTGGCAAAGCAATGATCCAAAGGAGATATGATAGGGATCTGTAAAATCATGAGTGACATGGAAGGGGTGAATCAGAACTGACTGTTTGCTGCCCATTGTAACACAAGGCTGGGGGCATCAGACAAAGCAGGCAGATGGCAGGTGGAAAACAAACATGAGGAAGCAGCTCTCCATGCAACTGAGAAAGGAAACTCGGGAACTCTTTGCCAGGGGATGTTACGGCTGCTAAAACTTTACATGGATTCAGGGGACAACTGAACAAGCTGAGAGACGGGAAATCCTTTTGGGGTTGATCAGCAAACAAAAACCACCTCTGGCACAGGAAGTTTCTGAAACACAAACTGCTGGAGTTTGAGAAAGTAATGTGAGAAGGTTTCACTTTGCTGCTAGCATATTGAGCAAGACAGAGCTCTGGTCTCAGGCAGTATCGCTGCTCTGTGCATGTGTAACAACACGAGACGGCTAAAAAAGAAAGGCACTGGTTTAAAATACTTCAGAGTCTGGACACCCTCAACAACATGCACCACCTGCACATGTTGTTGGCCATTCCTGTTGAGCCTCCAACCACAGGAGACTGACCAGTTCTTAGATAAACTTCCAAGAAATAGGAAGAACAGACTTAGGGCGTATTAGTAGTACTAGACTCTGTGTGCAATGAAAAATAAACAAAATGATCTCAGTGACTTCCAAAGTTACCTGGAAACTGTACTGTGAGCAAGAGATTGACCTGCAGCATCCTAAGGTAGATGATAACACCACACCATTCTTTTATGCCACAGGCTGGAAACACAAAGGGTTTAGAAGGCATTACAGGAATTTTTTACCACCTATCAATTTTCTGGTTTACTGGTTCTGCTTCCTTGAAACTACACAAAAATCACTAGAAAAAAAAAAAATGAGCCTTTTTGAGAAGTGAGCTGTATTGGATCTTTGTTCATAAGGCAGATATTAATTTAAAGAATACAAGTAGCCCAACAGCCATTAAAATGAACTCTTAAGCACTATTTCTAATTATACTTCATTGATTAAATACAATTATATTTTAATTAAGCTTTGTTCATACCATCATCCTGCTATGTTTTTTCTCCTTCTAGAGGAGGAAATTAATCTCTTTTTCTAGGGATTCGTTTTCATGGCAAATAACGCTTATCACTTCATTTATTTTAGAAGCAAAAGACAAAATCTGTACAAGACATGAATTGTCTCAGCTGTGTTAGAAAAAATTAGCTGCCTCAAAGTCCACCCCAATGGAGAACCCCAATCAATGCCTGCACTCTTTTCATCATTGACTTTTAAGTCCTACCAAAAGGCTCACTTTTAGCAGTCTAAGCTGTTACAGCTCCAGCTGCTGAGTTATGTTAACAGACTGTGTGAGTGCTCCCAGTCTATTTCCATGTAAAACCAGGTTGCCTACAATCCGGGCTGAAGAGAAGCCTCGCGGTTCGCCCAGCACCAGTACGATGGAGAAGAGATCCTGAATGTTAGCACCTACTGCCCTCTACCTGCTCCACTTAAAAAGCCTAGGCAGCAAAACTAGAGAAAACTTCACTTTCAAATTTTGTAAATACTTGGTCTTACCGCTTTGATGAGAACTGATTTCTAATCTGTTTCTTTTGATTACAAGAGTAGGAACTGTTATTCTTCTCTACATTCCAATCTATGTAGGGATTGCCATTACAAAATGTGCAGATATATATTCCCTGCGTAATTTTAACCCATTTCCATAAAACATAATTTAAAATTTCTCTTAGCATTCAGTGGGATTATGAATTCAGAGGTTCACCGTATCTTTCCAGGAAATGTGGTGGGAGGTGTACTGCATTGGAGTTCATCATGACAGACAGTGAAAAAAGAATTCCAGCTTGTAAATCCTTGCCCTGCAATACGATCCATGTAGTGAAACTCTTATACAGGCCATCTGAGTACCTGGCACATACTACAGAGGGACAGACCTCGATGCCTACACAGATAAGACTGCACCATCAAGGACAAAGCTCCTATAAGCCATGGCAGACAGCCAGCACCATGAATGGGGACCCAGAAAAAGTCTGTCTCAATAGTCTTGACCTTGTATTCATCTTAAGCGATAATCCACAGTTATTGACTCTGACTTGCACTTTAAACCCTCAGTTCTGCCCAAGAGGATTGTTTGAAATTTCTTAGCTATAGAGAATCAACAGGAAATCTATTCCCTTGGGTTTTGTTAGAGGATACACTAACCTCTGGACTTTTGAGACGTTTTTCTCTGACCTACAGAATAGAAAATATTTCCATGTCCATTTGTGGAAGCACAGAAGCCATGCAAATGGCAGTCAGAGAGCCAGACTTGGCCTCAAGTCCATGAATGCAAAGGCGATGCTGGAGCCCTGATTAATGTCCATTAATCATGAGCAACAGTTCTGAACAGAAAAGACCCAGGAAATCCTGGCAAGCTGTTACAATTCTATTATCCCACCCGCATGTCTTCCAAAGTGCACCACAGTAGCATTCCCTCCACGTGAGGCAGGACATACAGGAAAATATAAAAGCCCACTTAGATATGTAGCTACTTGAACACGTGTTTTCAAAACTGTTTAAATTTCCAAGCTTAAATTTCCGACAAAGGCTTAACCTGATGCAATTCGGTTTAGAAAAAAACAAACCACGTGCTTCCAGTATATTTGGTCCTTGTCACTGCTTCTGCTTCTTCACAAGCTCTATCACCAGTGGTCTGCAGCTACCATCCCTTCCCATTCCCAGACCCATTCAGGTTCACACCTGGAATATTTACCCCTGGTTCCACCCACTCACAACAGCTGATTATTTTGATAATTAACCTGTCAGACTGCTCAGACAGCTAAAAAACCCCAAGTAACACTGGACCAAATATGGGACTGCTCAGACAGCTAAAAAAACCCAAGTAACACTGGACCACACACTGGACTCCTCTATGGGAGGCTTTGGTCAGAAGCTGAGGACAGAGCTGACAAACAGACATACCAGGACTGCATGCCATGCTTGCTGAAAGCATGTGTAAACTAATACTGGGCATTCTGCATACCTCAGCCTTAAGCTGGCCTGGCAGATGTGGTCCCTGAGTACCTTCTTTCTCTCTGTGATTGGCAGTGACAGCCAGGAAAAAAACACAGCAAACCCCACCCTCTTGGGACACTCCTTGGGTCATCAGCTCTCCAGCCCACTGGAATTGCTTATCCATCAGAGAAAAGAGGTCCCGTGGCAAATTATCACAGCCAGGAGGTAAAGTGCACGATTTCCCAGCACAAGGACAGCTTTACACGTGTGCCAGGAGCTGCCAATATGCCCATGAGTGGCAGGGCTGCCAGTGAACCTTAAGCACCCCATCAGAAATCACTGGGATTCAGTGTCCAGCAAAGCAAACCACTGGAGCATAATGAAGCTAGATGGTCTACAGTGAAGTGTCAAGTATGTTAAACTCACTTATAAAAGTGAATTCCACTCGGTATCTTAGGTACTTCATGAGTGGTCTCTGTAAATAAGGGCTCTGGCTTTGTTTGTTTTCAATAACAGGAGGTTTTACATTTGTCAATTTACAGCAGAGATTTTGATACTCGAGAACTGTGTCTGTGTTTGTGATTATACACCCCTGCTGCTAAATATGATAATTTGTTCCACTTCAGGCTTTATTAATTAAATTAATACTAATTGAGCAGCCTTTTGGTATAATTTTAGCCTGAGTCATTTTTGCACTAAGCAAAAATCTGTACACTATAGCCTCTCCTCAGCTTCCCCCTTTATCCCCTGTCCCAGAGGAAATGTTTCATTGCAGATCACTGCCCTGACGCTCTCATGTTTACAGATATTTATGGCTACACTTGCATACTCTTAAATCAATAATAAAATCCAGTAAAATCAACAAATATTTTAGAAGATATTTTAAAGAAAGAAGCTATTACCAAAAAAACAAAAAAAAAAACCCAAAAAAAACCCCAACAAAAAACAAACCAAAACCAACCCAATCCAAAGATGCCTAATTTTATGTGACTAAGTGCCCTCTAGTGACAAAGTCCTACTCCAAATAACTTTCACAGCCACTTCCAAGTGTTACACAGTTTTAGTTCTCAGTATCTCAAACGTTGTGGGGTTTATTTGTTTGGTTTGGTGTTTTGTTTTGTTTTGTTTTATTTAAAGAAAATAAAGCAAAGCTGCCAAGCAAAATCTATCTGTAATAATAATAATAATAATAATAACAACAACAATAACAACAAACAACATCAATCACTGTGTTAGTCTAAAATATACCTTATTTACTGAAACATGGCAAGTATTTTTCTCCATCCATGTTAATATTCCTATAACTCAAGGGAGACACATAGCTAGCTTTGTAGTGGGTTGTTTAAATTACACAACATCCCTTGAACTGCTGTTGCTTGTAAGAGCTGTCTGCCACTGAGTGGTGATGCTGCAAAGCAGAAGAGAGAATTAACTCTGGGCCAGCCCAGCAACCCTTGCCTCTTGTTACAAATCCCTCACTCCACACTGAAATCCACCTCAAATCTGTCATTCCTTCCCCAGAACAGCCCACCCACATGCTGGAGCAAATGTGTCTAAAGGGCAGGCATGGAGCTTCACTTGCTCCATTCTCTTCTCCAAAAACTTAAGTGGAAAACATGTACTTAGGGAAGCTTGGCTTATAGATGAGCTCTTATAAAACAAAAACAACCTCCAAAAGAAAAAAATCCTATTTTTTTTTTGTCCCTCAATCATTTTAAATTTGTGAAATTGAAGGAATCATAGAAAAGATACCAATATCTTTACTTTGTACTGCTACTCCTTTAGCTGAAAGAAAGCTGAAGATTTGCAAACTATTCTTAACAGAGAAGAAAATGTATTATTGTTATATATAAAACACAATGCATATTTTCTATACTATGTTATAATATATAAATTAATACATTACGTGTTATAAATAATGTAGCACATATATATATATATATATATATATACAGCCACAGCATTTCCATGATCAGATTTTTGGATGCCACTTAAAAATTATTCATTGCTCTTCTGTAAACAGCAGTCTTCCTACTTTGTCAAATGTTGTCTTTGGCTTTCTAATGTCGAGAATCTCACATTCACAATTACACTTCAGTCTGTAAAACAGCTCTTGGTCATTTCTTAAAAGACCAACAATGAATAATTTAAGTAATACTGCTCTCTGCTATGCTTTTTCTTTTTTTTAAAATCAAAACACTTCAATGAAAACATGCTTTTTTTGTCTTCACACTTAATGAGCATGAATTATATTTTCCAGTTTTTCTAATGAAGTAATAACCTTACCACATTAATTTTCTTTGCTGCACTCACTGTCTTTGCACTAAGATAATCAATGATGCTAGCTAGAAAAGCAGGTTGCCAGTGTGCTCTCAAGTTACTGCAAAACTGGGGATTTAGTCAGAAGAACTCCTATATTCCTCTGGAACATTAAATTGAAGGCTTAAAATGCAGCCTTTCAGTAAGCAGTTTCTTAGAGAAGATAAAACCAGCTCATAAACCAAAAAAGAACGTTGCAAAAGAGACGAATTTTTCTCATGCACACAGCATAAAATGCACTGAAGAAAATTCAAATCTCCTAAGGAAATTTTGCTTCCTTAAAAACAACAAACACCAGTACTAAAATGCTCTGAATTTCATTTTAAGCTTTCAAATTACTGTCAAAAAAAGGGTACAGTTTTATTGTTAGTACCTGTTCTCAGGTTTTATCACAGTAGTTACATTTCTGCCTCTTTGTCCTTACTCAACACTGCCTAAGATTGGTTAGAATGGACATAAAATATCAAGGATTGTAAATGCAAATTAACTATCTACCCAATGGAAGGAATAAACTACCCTTAAGTATTTTCTCAGTCATGACAGAAACATCCAGTGCCTTCTTAAGGCTAATAAATGTAAACAAGAAACATGCTACTCTCACACTTTCATGAGACATAAAGCTCTGCAGTTCAGTGTCTGTGGAAATTTCTTCTGAACATATTAAAATGATCTGAGGGCTCTGCAGAAACCCTGATCTTAAAACAAAAAAGCTAGGATAGTTAAAATTAATACATCATAAATAAAACACGCATTTCTGTATATATTAAGTGACAGGTCTCAGAAACTCCCCCACCACACACACGTTCACAAAGCAGCAAGAACACATGCAATTCATTAAATCCACTCAAGTGTGCTGGTTCTTCCTGGCATTATTCATAACTGAAACTTTTCAATTCTAGTTAACAAAAAAAAA
>VZTI01005253.1:974525-1027507 GCA_013397865.1 Struthidea cinerea | reverse complement strand
AAAAAAAAAAAAAATCCTCTAATTTAAAAGTAAAACAAGAAAATTAGTTCTGTGTTTCTGGATGACAATCCCACAGTGCCTTCAACTAACTACATTAAGCCTTAGGGGGGTTACTTTTAAAATGTTTGGGGGGTTGTGTGGCTGGTGATTTTTTTAATAAAGAAATCATGCAGCCCACTCAAACAGAAGTCTTTGCAAACACAGTTCTCTTAAATATTTTTTCCAGTATGCCATACAAAGCCAGACAGGAAAACAATGAAAAGTGCCAACCTATATTTTAATTATATACCCTGAAAATGTCATTCCTTAAATACAAGTGCTCTTAAATAAGCATAAGGAACAGATGGGCTGCAAAAAGCAGAGTAAGAGCAGTGTATCCTGCAGGATATAGTACTGAGGTGACAGATGACAGGATGGGGGTGACAGTATCCCCCTACTTTTCACCTCTTTTAACCATAAAAGCTCCCTGCCGAGCACCTGCATGGTCAGCACACCTCACCTGGACTGCCTGTACAAAAGGAGGCAAAGCACCCTGAATGAAACGGTTTGCTACAATGAAAATAAATGGCTGAGAATTAGATTCTGCATCTCAGACTCAATATCCATAAGCCAGAGGTGTGCACATCACAAGCTCTGGCCCCAATCCACCGTTACTCAGCATTCGGCTTGATCCTGCTCACAGAGATGAGCACGGATAAAGTGTATTTTCCTATTCTTGTACTGTTTTAGTGGCTCACTGGGGCTCCATGCTGCTGTCCTCAGACAAAGACCCACCTTCTCAATGAAAAAGTAAAAGAAAATCAGCTGCCTGCACCTTTCCTTAAAGCCTGGTTACATTTTAGGGCCATTCCAACAAACACCACTACCACTTCTCCACTCTGGGCCCTCCAAAGAAGAAGGATAATTTCTTCCCCCGCAAAGTTAACATCGTTAGAGCATTACTTAAGGGGAACTGGCAGAATCTTGGGGGAAGGGACCATGAATTACTGCTTTTTTCTTGCATTCTTCACTTGCAATCTGCTTTTGGTTACCTGCTGGAGACCAGACAACTGGACTCAGCAGAACTTCAGTCTGGCTCCACATGGCCCATTAGAATTGGGCAGACAAGAAACCTGCTTATATAAAATCATATGAAAGCTGTTTCTGTGCAACACCAGATGCAGGAAGAGATCATTATTCTGGGTTGCAGCTGGTGAATTCCTTTAATATAGATCTGTGTTGCTTCTGTTACTTTTTGTCAAGGTGGAAAAAAAAGGAAGCAAAACATCGGCAAGTTCCTTCTGAAGATCCAAATTTTCCTTAAAAACCTGGCCTATCTTATTTATAATCTCTTCTCTGCAAATTAAAATTTTAATGATTTGTACAGTGTGACAAAAGAGCCATACAGCCTTTTCTATTTGCATGATGGGGGATTGATTTTACCTGAACGTGGGGTTGTGGTAACACTTGACCTCATCAGCTGCATGGGGCCAGAAGAAAACACACTTTTACCATGTTAAACAGTTACAGCTTTAAAGTTTTGGAAAATTAATTATTATTACTATCATTATCATTATCCCATAATACAGAAATACCAGTAAATCTTTACCCAGATATCTACAAGCCTTTTTAAAAATTTTTCTTTTAATTTATTTTTATTTAAGAGAATAAATTGTTCTGAAAACCAAACCAGCTGAAATAGATATCATGCCATTGTTTAAATAGCTCCCACCACAAATAAAACTATGTCGACGAGTCTACACACGTCCAAGGTCCACGTCTGCGTAAATCAAAGAGACAGGTGAAAGTCATTCTATTCTTTTAATAGTCACACGGTATAAGAAAGGAGAAAAAAGCCTATACTCTTAAATTTGTCTCTGTCTCTTCATAAAATCATCCTCATGAATTCAAATAGGAAGCAGCAGCTTGCCACTGGAAAGCCAAGTGTCTGCGTGCCATGGCTACAACGCACCAGCAAGGGGAGTAGTAACACTTTGAGAACTTCTGTCTTCAGTGACACTCTATACATAAATGCAGCAAGGTATAGAATATTGATTCCAGGCTGTATAAACAGTGGAAGGGATATTAATTCTTCTGAAAGACTGGGAAATTAAAAAAAAAAAAAAAACCAAACAATAAAACCAACCCAAACCCCACACAGACTCTTGCAATGCTATTTGGCTTTGAAAAGAAGGTGGAAGCACACATAAAGGGTCTCAGACCAGCCCAATATGCCACTCGCCAAACAACCCAGGGCAGCAAGCTAAAATGAAGCCCTCTCAAATCTGAGACTGTTATTTCCATTTCATGTATTCATATATATATATATATATATATACACACACATGCACATATATAATTTGTTTTTTGTATTTTCTCCTTTTAAACAGTAATGAGTACATATTTCTATGGGAAGGAGAGACACTTTCTAGCTTCCTAAGGAAAGAAACACATGGCACCGCTGGGGTGGTACGTAGGAGGGCTGAAGCATTCTCGAGCCTGAATTGCAGCCCTTGATAAGGAAAGTAGAAGGTGGAATTCCTTAAAGCAGGATTTCTTAGGGACAGATAACTGAGCCAGCACTTTCATAGAGGAGTACATTTTATAACTGATGGCAGACTGACCTTTTAAATGCTTGTGCCTGCAGCACTGGCACAGACCTGCCCATGGTGGTACTAAAGGCAGAGCTGGACATCCCTGAGCTCCCACCACAGCAGGAAAAAAGAGGGAGCACTGACAGCGCCTCTTCGCTGCCTCATTCCCACTCTTCCTTTTCAATCCTGTTCTACCACAGGTACCTCTGAACAGTGGCACTGCCCAGACACCACGTGGCAGAGGACCACAGGTCTCTACCAGGGAAATGCTGTAAAAAAGAAGCAAAGATGAGAAGAAAAAATGCTGCCTGCACCAAGTTCTTCACTACAGCCAAGGTTCCCACATTCATACCTTTTCTACAGCAGTGTGAACTTTTTAGAAATAAACAAGGATCCCTCTCCCTTCAAAATGCTAGAAGTTTTTAACAACTGCTATCCAAGTAGGAAACCAAGGCATTTAATCAACTTGTAAATGCCCAAGTGTGAAGGCAACCTAAGTACTAATCATGAAATTACTATGCATGACAAAACTCAGAATAGTGTTTTGCAGTAATTGTGCATAATTTAACTCAAAAAAGCAAGAGGAGTTATATTTGGATACAGAGGAAAGAGGTCAATTTGATGAGGGGAAAAAATGCTGTCATTTTTACTAGTCTGAGAGAGAAATCCTTCACCCAGAGAAAGAATTTTGGGATGTTGCTTCTCCCGTGTGATGCCAGGGGGCTAAGTCATAATCAAAGGAGCATGTAATAGAAAAAATGGTGTTCCAGAGCCACACTTTCAACAAAAGAAATCCACCTCTGTTACCTTAAAGCACATTTATAAACTGCAGCTTCAGCCATTGGAGGCAGATAGAGACCTGTATGTTACAATCCCAGAGTACAGCTGTTACAATAAAAGCAATAGAAACGTTTTCCTCCTTCTGATAAGGAGGAATGGAAACATTAAATAAAAAACCCAGGATGGTTTCAACAATTTCCAACAATTTCCTAACATTTCTGGACAACGGGCTCAGCAGATTTCTTAATTTTGAGTTTGTAAGTGGATGTGCATGGGGTTAAAACCAGACCTGGTTTGGACAGTTTCTTCTTTTCTTTTAAAGGGAAAGATATGGGGTGCAGGGTGACATTTGTCCTGGATGCACTGCCACTGACATGGGCAAGGCTACGTGACCTCCACAGAGCCTTTCAAACCCAGACACAGACGAAGGAATCTGCGGATAGTGGATTCTGAAGGTCTGCCCACCCCGTCAGGTCAGCCTGTGTTCCCCTGAACTCTGTTAACAGGGCACCAGCCATGAAGAAGAGCCATGGGCCTCCTACCACAGCACTCAAATGCAGACTTTGCCCTCCTTTCATACCTTTCCCTTCATCAGCACCAACCCAAAACAATTACCTCTAATCCCTTTACCTGGCAGAAAGCCAGCAGAGAAACATGAGCTGGAGTCCAGCCTCAGGACTTGTGCGACAGAGAGGAGAAGGAAACCAAAGCAGGAAGTGCCCTTCACCATGCATGGCCCACTGCATCAGTCTAAGCAGCCTAACCCATGTTCTCTGAGACTATCCTGAGGATATCCCTCCTTGGGACATAATTTTTCGACCAGAAGTAGAAAGAATATGAAAAAAGTGATATTCTAGTATCAGGAATAAGTCTGCTTTTCTGGTAACCAAGCTCAAAAAGGGTGCAGAGAGCACAGAGGCTATGGTAAGAAACTATCTTAATGTTAATGCAGGTGGCCCAGGTTTCTTCCAACACAGACTCTTGCACTTGACCTTTAAGGCACACCTTTCCAAGGAAATACTCTTATCAAACCACAGTAAAAATTCCTTTGGGTTTATTTTAAATACAACAAGTAAATTGCATTAGCATAAACACATTTCTATCTTAAGAGGCAGATTCTTTGATAGGCAGCTTTCAATGAACATAGATTGCAAAAATAGGAGGATGGCTTTAACAACAAACCTCTAAACTTCCCTAGGATGCAACTGGGTTGGTAACTCTTCTAACAGTAATAAAATGGATGTATTTTCCCACTGAAGGTGTACACCTTTGCAAGTTTTGGTGACTAAAAATATACTTCATTGATTTTGAAGATATCTGGAAAAATAAGCCATTTTAGTTTATTTGGAAAAGGTAGTAGTAACAGGATATATTTCCAAGAAACAAGCATGTGTAAACACAAAATTCTCCAGGCAGACAGGATATCCAGCACAGCCCTGTCTAAGATCCCATATGCATTCTATATAGACTTTGTTCATCACCTAAAACAGATCACATAATCTCCATGTGACCACAAAAGGTTTGCTTTTTCCCTGAAAGGATGGCAGCTTTGGATGTTGTGCTAAGTTATTCTATCTGCATATCAACAGCCCCATCACAGAAAATCCTCTTCCTTTTGCAAATACTAATTGGGACCCCTCTGGCCATGGGCCTTGCTGGGTCACCCCAGCACAGACAAGACCCTACTACCCTTGATTGGGAAACACCAGGCATGACTAAACAAAAATCTGCTAATCTTTCTTTTGCCCATTTCTATCTTCCCAGTTTTCAGTCTCTGTATCACAAACAGGCTCAGAGTAACCCAGTTTCCCCTGCGTTAGTTGTCTTCTTCCTTATGTTATTAAGCCTGAAAGGATAATTTAATTTGCAAAAAGAGAACAAATACTCAAGACCATAAAGAAAAACAGGGTGCTGGACAGAAATGCTCTGGGATGAAGCGATAATATGAAAATGAACACAGCCACGGCTGGCCTTTTGCCTTTCCATCATCATCCTAAGAAAGATCTCTCTTTTTCTGAGCCTCCTGGTTTGTATGTGTGTGCCTAATCCTCCTCCTTTCTCTTTAAAGTAGCAGAAATTTTTATCTCTAATTCCCTTGTCATCTGCTAGACAAAAATACAGATTCAATGTCCTCATTTATTTTTTAAAAAATGCATTATTATCAAGAATGTTGCTAATTATCAGTTACTTTGAGAGCTATGAAACACTTCTCCTACCCTGGGAAAATATTTGGGGTTTTTCAAAAACTTTTCTGCTCAAAATCAAGAAGAAGACTATAAGATTAGAATAATTTTATAACCAAAAAAAGAGTACTTTTGACTCTTCTGACTAGCTGAATCTTCCAAATAATTTCAAAACATGTTGAAAAAATATTAAATGTTAAAATAATGTCAAAACCTGTTACTTAGGCTGCAGACTCTGACAAATTCAGAATAACTAAGAAAGGATTCTTTTATTCAGAAGATGTCAAAACAATAATGCCAACAGAGTTCTCCAAGAAAATGAATTTAAATAGAAAATTCATTTGAAATTTTCTTTCGCACACACTGTTCTGCAGTTGCACTGGATCAGCACTTCCTTTTGAAGGAGAATGTTCTGTCACAAAGATCCCTGACTTTCTCTAGGGCTCTGTGCCTACTTCTATTTCAGCAGCAGGACAATCAAGGCCTGAAAAGATGTTTATCTGCAGTAAGTACTGTATCCTTCCTCCTTGGGGTCCAGCTGCCTGGGATCCCAAGGCAAGGGCTGGTACAGCACAGCTGTGCTACCTTGGCTCAGATTTTTGAGAAAACTGGTAATTTGTGAGGCAGGGGTGTGAGAAAGTGGGGTAGAGCCACACAAGGGAAGAATGGGAGAACTGCAGGCTGAGGTGCAGTTATTGAGCTGATGATGGATTCTGCTACAGGATTCAAGAGAAAAAACACCAACATGAGAAAGTATAACTTAAGGGACTGGAAGAAAAATGCAGCATCTTACCTGTTTCTTTCTGTTCTCTAATTCCTGGAACTAACGAGTATTCAAAAAGAAAAAGCACAAAACAGACAACAAAACTGAGTGCAGTGCAGTGAAAGTTCAGTTATAATCTCAGGTATTAATCTGTGTAATTTTAACTCAGTTCCCATTGCTAAAGCAGAAATTCACTATATATGAATGAATAAAACAGTGTTTAGTATTATCCTCAAATAATCATTCTGTAGAATACTTAATTTTGAGCTGCATGCTTCTATGTGTCAATGGTCTAATCTTCCCTGATTATTCCCATTTTACTGCTTTGTTTATCCTATAGCCTCATTTCAAAGCTTGGAATGAATCCTGGTAAATCCGTACATCTAGTGGCTTCCTGATAAAACACATTTTCCAATACTATTTTTAAGCACTTACCACACAGTGTGGCTAGGGGCAGTGCGTGACAGATGCTGTGGAATCACGGAACATTTGAATATTACTATATTAATTTTATAAGAAGTGTTATACATATCCACATGGGCTTGTTAGTATTACAGCCTAAGTGATCAGGAGATGAGTTACCACAGGAACAAGCGATCAGAGCGGGTTGGGGATACTGATACCTGGAAAGGCAGGTTCTACATCATACCCACAGTAGTCTACAACAAGGACATGCATTATTAAATATGCATTTATTAATTCTCCTGCTGCAGGTGACCTATTCTTAACTAAGCATACACATAGTTTGCTTATAGATAATGTTTCCTCTTTTCTGAATGAACTCTTTTTGGTTTTAGGAAAGCTTACTTCTCATGCCATAAACTTGTCACTTCCAAACCTGGCTGAATACAAGGGAAGATGGTGTAGTACAGGCAAATGGGTTGATGACCACCACATGGTCCAGGTCATGAGACGTTCAGATTCAGCTGTGAAAGCACAGCTTGTGGTGCTGAATGATACATGCTGCTTCTGGCCAGGGCTCTGCAGCATGTTCTGCAAAGGATACTTCAAAGATTTCCAGGAAATAAGGCACCTTCCTGATCAGGTGTATAGTGGAACTGTGGCACTCATTAGGGCTGTGGCCCAAAGCTAGACTAGGCTCTGCACTAACATAAAAAAATATTCTGTTTGCTCTCATAGATTTAGCTCAAGAAATATGATTTTCATGCAGTTGGAGCCAAGACCAAAATGAACACAGCCAGTTCCTTTTAATTAACACCGAACTGGAAGACTTTTTCCAAAGCTTGCTCAAGCAAACAGGCAAACCACTAGCTGTTGCACGTCTCCACAACTCCAGCTGATCTCAAATGGCATCTCATTCACAAGCCTCTCTAGCCTAAAAGAGATAAAGAACTAGTCTCTGCATTATTGCATGCTTCAGTTTCTTCAGAAACTATAAATACAGGACTGAACAGCATCATCAGAACCAAATTTGTAGAAATGGTAGTCACTTTCTCTTTAATCCCAAAGGATGCAAGGGCAAGGTGTACAACAGGACCACAGCAGTTACTGTCTGCCATTGGTATGACAGTGGATGATAATTGGTTTGGTATCCATGAAAGAGAAAGCAAAATGTTCATGCTAATTTATTGGATTAGACATCAAGTTGTTTGCATTACAAAGTCAAGGAACAACTGCTTCTGATGATGCCAATGTAAATTATCACAAAACAAATAATTTGTTTCACAACTGAAATTGTAGAAGTGTATGGTACTAACAGATACACTTCGAACGCAACCCAGTTGCCACTGTCTGCCAGTCTTTCAATACAATAATTTAGTTTCTTTGTGGCATTAGAGTGATGCACAACCTGTATGCAATTCACATCTTTTACTAATTGCATTTTTTCCTTTTTCTAAATTCAAGCTACACACAAGACTAAAGATGTATTTTCACATCTGATTAATTTCATTATCATTTATGTTAAGTCTGCTCCAACTGGACCTAAAAAATGTGGAGGAAAACAGTTTTGTTTTCCTTTTAGCTTAGATTTAGATTTAAGAAGACAAGTAGCAGCAGCAGCATGAGACACATATAATAGGGCTTAATTACATCTCATACAGGCTTAATTACGAGAAGTGGCAGAAAGAACCTGCAACATTTCATCATTAGAGAAAAGTTATCAACCATGTTTCCCAAACTTTTAGTACAGAAGTGCTATTAATTGCTTACTGCCTGCATACAGAACTCGCATTTGTTATTCAGGCCGATATACATATCACAACTGCCACAAGAAATGGATAACTGAATTAGTTTGATGAATTTCTTAATAATAAACATAGCATTCCCACAAGAAGCTTAGGGAATTGAAAGCCTGCATTTATGAGTTCTGATTTCTGCAGCAACTGGTTTGCCTTTTCTTCTTCTTATAAATTCAGGATAAAATATTGCTATTGTTATATATTTTGATATCCTTATTTAATTCCCAATGCATAGAAAAGATAGTCTATATGCCCACATAAGTAGAACAGTCATTTCAGAACTAGTTGAAATACACAATTTCATCCACAGAGGAAACTTTAAACAAGTTGGTTTCCGGGCACAGAAACTGAGAAGAAATTTAATAAGGTATATTTCCACAGTATCCCATACAACAATTTTATGAGAATTTTTATTGTAAATTTTAATTTTCATTCTTTCATGAAACATCAGTTGCAGTTTTACACAGTTATTTAGATGCAAGTGACGACCTTTCATTGCAACCTGGGAGGGATAGATTTAGGTGAAAAATGCCAATAATCTATTGATTATTGTACCATTGACAGATTCACACAGACTTTTATCTAGACACACCATTGTAACACACCATTATATGTTCGTCTTATGTTACGTATTACAATATTTTGGAGATACAAACAAGTTCCAGAAAAGCTGAAATCATTATTCCAGTGCTTGGTGGTGAGCTGTCAAAAAAACCCCAAAAGTCTTTCTGGTGATGCTGACTTTTACAAGAAATGAGCATTTCACTTAAAATAACCTGACAAAGGAATTTGGAGTGGGCCTAATCCATTCCTGGCTGCTTTGATGGTATTTAATACAGGCTCACTTTTTAGACATTCTGCTATATTATTGTTGTCAACATCTTTGAGCAACAACACTCCAAAAGTGGTTACTCAGCCTATGCTACTCCCTGGCCATTCTTCCTAACACAGCTGAGCACTTTTGCTGTGCTGCACAGAGCACGTATGACACCCTAACTACATGCTGCCATTTTCTGTTTCTTTCCATGTCTTCAAGAAAGAAGGTGTAAACACCAGGGAGCAACCACCAAACACCTGGCTCTGCTATAGGGCATCACGCCCAGTGGCCTCAGAGTCCATAGGAAGGACAGGACCATTTGGGGGTGGGAGCTGGTGTGGGCGTAGCATTTGCTACATGTAGGACACTCTCGGCCAGATATCTGGGGTTTAGACCCGTAGAAAAAGACTGCAGACACAGAAGTTGTTCACACCACCTTTCTTTAGAAGGCACATTTTGTTGCCTTTGTTGCTCAGTACAGAATGTGACGTCTCAAACAGCAGAGCTTTGAGGAGCTTTCTTTAGCAAAATCTTTCCATAGCTTGCAACACATCTTTGACAGAAGACTAAACTCTCTTTAACTTAAGGATTCCTGGAATCCAGCTGAACTCTGCTGCTACTCCTCAGTCACCCAGTTTCACTTCGCCTTTCTATGGTTATCAGTACTAGTGCAAATTAAGTCTTTCCTCTTGAAATAATAATAATAATTTTGAAGAAAGTGTTCTATTTCTAAGGTCTAAGCATGTCTAATAAATACTCATTTTTTGTACTCTGTCTGAGGCTAATCCTAGTAGGTGTCAATATTTTACTTATCTGCCTCACTGTCATTTTTGGCAAGGGGGGAAATCAACAGCAGGCCAAAAAGATGCTGTAATAAAGATGTTAAAGAATAAAAACTTGAGCTTAAATCCTGACCTCTGCAGAGCCTCATTAGTACAATTCAACCTGTCTCAATTCATCACCATTCATCACTGCTCATTATTTATGGTCCTTCAACTCATCAACAGTCTGGACAATCATGTTTCTATCCAAGCCAACATGTATTAGTCATTTGTGTATGCTTTGGCAAGATGGCATCAAAAGGTTTACTAAAATGCATGTATTATACCACTTGCCTTTCATCTGCTTATTTTGTAATCTTATCAGAAAGGTAAAAAAAGCAATCTGGCTAGATTTATCCTTTCTAAGCCTATTTGTCTTATTGCTTATGGTTCCATTATTAAAGCTGATGAAAATAATCTTCTTTACTTGACCTCGCAATGCATTTATCATTTGCCCGCTTTTTATGGTTCTAATTTCACTGACTCTTCTAGTTATAGTCACAAAACACTCTCAAAAATGGACCCTGACACAGAAAAAGAAACATGTGCACAGCGGGGATAAGTTTTGTGGAAAGAAGTAGAAACACAGATTAATTAGAAACAGAAATAGAACACAAGGTATAGCAAATTTTGTTCCTAAATGTGCCTCTTCTGACCACAATAAACTGTGTGTGCTAAAATTCAGCTCTGCAGCAAGCACTACAAATCAGCCAGCCAGAGCACTTCAGCACTCCCTTGGCTTTAACCACATGAAAAGTCCCTCTTGACTTCAGGGTCTACTCAAGTGTCACAAGCTAAGCACAAGCTTCACAGAAGGAAAAAATCAACCACAGTAAATCACAGGCCTCATTTATTAGCTCTGAGGGCCTACATCCTGGAGATGGAGGAAGCAAGGATATAAGGTATGGACATTGGTGCCACTGAGGGGCTCTGAGCTCCAAACATGGCTTTGCACAAGCCAGTGCTTGCACATTTTTCTGTTATGCCTCATGATCAGCATTCATTCGTATTCCTCATTCTCTTTATTATTTGCTGTTTGGTACCTGAGCTTTGTTCGTGACATTTCATGGGAAGACCTTTAATAAAAGGTTATAAAAGCTCTTCCCTTGCTACTAAGTTGACATGCACAGAATTGCCCTCTGCACCAGCAAATTGCAAAAATGGTTTGAGACGTTACTCAGTACACTGCAGATCAAGTAGAGGCTCTTTAGTCACCAAAAAACCAAAAGTAAAGGAACTGGCGGCCTCTGTTTTAAACAGGCATGTCAATTTTGTCCCCAGAACCTTTGGGTGTGATAGTTAAGAACTGCATTTTTTATATGTTATTTTTCAAGTCCCATTACACACTGAGACTTACTGAGTGCCCCTACAACACTTTTCCTTAAGTATATTTTCCTCAAGCCAGAAAAACCCAAGCCACCTCAGAAAAAACACCCACGAAACCAACCTTGCTAAAACTCCCAAACCCACTCCAATAGTCCAAGAGAAAACCAACACACCATTACTGCACTGTAATGTTATGATGCTGCTTCACAAGAGGTCAAGTAAAAATAAATAAAATAAATAAATTGTTAGCAGCTGAAAGGGTCACAACATCTGCCAGTTCAGTCTCACATGAAAAACTAGCTTCTCCTTTCAGTAGTGGAAGGATGATACTGTTATAGGCCAGTTAGAGAATCCCTGACCAAAAGCTGGATTTTCAGCAACAACAGCAAATATCTGAAAGTGTGCAGCAAAAGAAAAGCGTGAACACAGTAGGGGAGGTAAAAGGAGAAAGAAGAGTGAAGAGGAGAAACCAAAAGAGATGTGATTCTTAATAATAAGACATTAAAAAAAATCATGATGTTAAAAACAGTCATGATAGAGACTGCTCCAGAAGAAAATGCACCGAAATAAAAGGGAATACAGTGCAGGAACAGTTGAAATTGGGGAATATTAAAGCAAATGCTGATGAACAAGCAGTGACAAAAGAGCAACAACAGTGTTCAGCCTGAATTGGATGCAGAAGCAATTTGAATCACTGTGTTTACTCTCTGTCTTTTTTTGCTCCCCTTTTGTTTTATTAAATAAGCCACTTTGCTTCTTCCAAGGAAAAAGAAAAAAAGCTTTCAACATTTCAGACATCTGTGAAGCTGAAAACTCTGTGAGGCCATCCAGGAACACTGTGGATATGTGGAACAGGGTTCAGTGAACAAAATGGATTTGCTCAGACTTCTGTGAATATCATTGACCTCCACAAGAATGAAAATATTAAGATTAATGATTGCATCATGAGTGCTACACCACCAAATAGATCAGGAGACCCTTGAACAGATTTTAAAGAGAGGAGCAGCTCTAATTCTGTTTCCTGCTATTTAAGACACATAGGGTGTGGGGTCATGCTAACAGGCAACAAGCAATTTAGGAAGTGGATCACCTGGCTGGTGCAATTCCTTCAACAGCATAGGGGTCTTGAGGGCATTTTGCAACACAGGAGTTGGTGACTGAAACACAGGGATACCCCTTTCACTCATGGAAGTACAGAGCACTTCAGTGCTAGTCAGAGACGCACGCTGTAATGTGTTTTGGCAGTTGAGGGAGAGGGCAGAGAGGGCCAAACACACATGCACGCACTGATAATGCAAGAAATCCCACTCATAATTCCCTCTACACTTCTCAGCCAAACAATTCTCCCTGCTCCTCTCAGTTCTGTGAGAGAAAAAGACTCAGAACTATGATTCATACAAAAAGGTGGAAAGGATGCAGCTTCACACACATCACTTTGCCTCAAAATTCGAGTAAGATTTACAGCATTTTCTCAGCTAAATTACAAAAGAGACAGAGACATTGCAGGTCACACATGACTTCCGAAAATTTAGACTAGGTAATGTGTAATTAACATGTAAGCATTATTTCATTACTAATTATTCAGAGGGCAGAGAATTTAATTACACTTTCATTGATGATTATTGCATCCACCTTTTGAAATACAATGGCTTGTGGAAAAGAACTGCACATAAAAATTTTCGAATCTGACTTTAGTCAATGTGCAGCTAAGTATCTTTTTTTAAACAACAGCAATTTTTAATTGCAGAACTGTTTTGCTTGTTTAGACACACTAGGTTTCAGAGCTTCATTATACAATAAAATGTTATGCATTTGCAAAATTGCAGTGCACAGCTGTTTTGTTACTTATACTCCATCTTAAAATTGACTGGTTGGAAAATGAAGTTTGTCTGAAAACAATCAGTTCTGAACTCATTTAAGCTTACAGAATTTGCTATGAAAGTCTCTCTTATTTGAGCTGAAAATGTGATTCACTGGCTAAATAAATGCTACTCTAAAACTGTAGACCAGGAAAAAGAGGTATTTTATTTTCATTCTTTTCTTGCTTGGTGATTTTCAACCAAAAACCTAAAAGATGTATTTAAGGGCGAAAGACCCAAGCAAACATAGCTGATTCAAGCTAGAAGGTCAGTAAAGCTGGGAAATAGCTGCATGAATATCTTATACTGATTAGAAGCTGTAATGCTCAGAAAATAAATAATTACCTGAGATGCAAGTCAAACTAGTTCTGTGAACCGTCTTTGCTGAATGCGCTTTTAAAGAAGTAAAAGCACCCAAAAGCTGTCTGCATAACCAGTTAGTTAGGATAACTGCAAGCAGAGAGCTAAAGAGATTGCATTCAACAAAACTAGAGGTATAAGGGCACCATCAGGTAAACCAGTGGCCCAACTTAATGGAAATTTCAAAAAGAGGAGACTTGGACCTCAAGAGTAAGGATGGAATTTGTTTCCTAACCAGGAATTCTTTCTACTAATTCTAGAGAGACATGTTAGAGAAATCTCTCAGAAATTATGGCTTTGGTGTTTATTTAAACAAAGAAAGAAAACTAAAGACATGCCTTTAAGCCTACATCATCACACTAAGTGATATATTCACAAGGGGTTAAGAGGAGATGTAGCAGGTGGTACTGATTCAGGTGATGACTCAGAGGTGAAAGGAGGCAGGGGGAATCTTACAGAAGAAGTTTTCCAGCAGAGAAAACTACCGGCTATAGCCAAAGTCAAATACTGAGGCCCGAATGTTGCAGGAGGGAATTTTAGCTAATGAGGGACGAGCCTCAGAAGCATGAGTCAGAGATCCCCCGCTACACCACAAAACGCCATAACACACCTACACCAAGATCTTTGTGTGCTGAGTTCAGGTGGCAGTGGTTAGAGGAAAAAGCAGCAATTTTCTTTTGAAAGGAGTCTGGACTTAAACAGACATGCTTGGTAAATCAGAACACCCACCACACTTTCAACAGTAGGTTACCAACTGTGAGCAAACCAGGGAATTGCCTATTAAATGCAAAAATCTGCCCTCTCTGTTTTGGCAACAAAACCTGGAATACTACCAAGCGCTAAAGAATTAGACTGTCTAAAGGAAAAATAAGTGAAAACCGAAATGACTGCTGATGGATGTTAGCCCATGAAAACGCATCAGGACAGCCACAAGGAGCACAATCAGCAGCTAACCTTTCACAGCCTCTCCCCCTACAACTACTGCAGCACACTGAAAGGTTCCCACTGCTGCTGAGCAGCACGTATAAATACACACCTTCCGATGAACTGGAATAAACATCTCTATGGGCTTCACACAGAGGACAGGACATGACCAGTATAATTAAGTAATTTGAAAATAGAAAAAAAGCAGGTTCGGCAGGTTTTAAAGCACAGGACAGAAATCTGTGCTTCTGCATTGTAATAGGCTATTTCTTCTCTCTAGGCAAATGTTTATGCTATTATGCCAGTCCATGGGATTGTCTCAAGATAACTAGTTCTTCTACATTCAGCACACAAATACATTACTCCATTTTATTCCTATACAAACAGCAATTTCCCACTATTACAAAATGAGCATACAATGAATCTCATATTCACCCTACTCCCACAGTGCCTCTTCTTTATACTCAATGAATACAAAATGTGAAAGAATTAAGCTTGTGTGGTCAACTCATATTCTAACACCTTCCAAGTGCTTGAAAAAGTAAATGTCTCCAACATTTTTAAAATAGATAACATTCAAATATGTATAGATAAAATTCAGAGTCCTCTCATTTTCGGATATATACACACATGAAGTTTTAAGGAAAAGCTAAAAAATGCAGTGCCATTTAAGACAAAATGTCCATAGCAACTTCCCCTTCTTTTCTCTGCTAGAAAACTGTAATTATAAGCTTAATGCCATATCCAATGTTTTGTATAGTTTTTAAGTACAGCACTCAATACAAAAGTCCATTTCAGGCCTAAAAATCTTGGTATGGTACTATAAAGCCATTAACTCTATATTAAATTATACTACATTTCATTTATACTACATTTCATTTTAGCTGTGATGGCCCAGTAATTACTACTGATTGTTTCTGGTCTCTCACATATGAAAAAGCACGGCTGGTGAATTAGTGATGATAACCAAAAATGAGAATCAAGGGCATTTATACCTTTTCTTTGTACACCATTCAATTGTTATTAAAAAAATCCATTATGCTCTGTATTTTACTACATAAGGCAGATACAACCCATTAAATATATCTTTTACTTTCTCTCCTTTTTTCAACAAAGATCACAAGATATTATCATATTACCTTTTCTCTCTCTCACTGCACTGCCAGGCTCTCGCCAGCCAATTCTGAATTTGCTTTCACTTTCAGACATTTATCTGCATACAGTTAGGTGAAAGGTATTATTAATCATATCCTGTTGCTAGGCTACTTGGAGATGTTCATTTAAGCTTAATGTTTCTCTTTGTTATAAAGTGCCATGAGGAACACACAGACCTGAGACAAGAAAACTACCTTGCAGAAGCTGCTTAAAAAAGAAAATAAAAATCCAGGCTCTCATAACAGAATACACATTAACAAGAAAAATAATTTAAAAAACCCCAAGTATAGTCTACAGTTTGCATAGTAGATCTCCGTTTTAACATGAACCTTTTAGATAACTGATGCACTATAAGAATTAAAACATAGGCTTAGTGTTCAGCCTCACAGCTGTTGGAAGAGCTTTAAAGACACTACAGTGTCTTTATTAGAAATAATTCTGCCATGAGAGCATTATCTAATATTCAGTGAAATGAACAGAAATGTATGAATTACACACAATTTAAAGAAAAATGCCATATATGCCCACGTAAATGAGCGTATTACTTATAAGGTTTTTGGTTCAAGCTTATGTGAAGATTCAACACCTCTGCATAAAGATTCGTATCCACATCTAGGAAGAGTTGCCAAGGACTTGACATGGGCTTAAGTTACATGTTACAAAGTTCTGTGTAACAAGAGAGATGAAGCAGCACAAGAGTGGGATGTGACTGAAATGGCTCTTTTAACCTAGTGAGTAGCAGTCGTTCAGTGGAATTGGAAAACATGAAGCAAAATCCTAGCAAAGACAAGGCCATGTATAATTTTACTCTGAGATAGCAGGATGAAGTTCTCTGACTCTCTCAAGGCCTCTATACAACCAGCTACCTCATTTAAAAATCTGCAAAAGGCCTTGTCTATGTTACAGTTTCAATCACATTAGTGAACTGAAGCAAGACAGTCCAAATTGTTTCCCTTCCACTCTGTTCCAGCTTATCTAAAAAAAAAGGACGTGCTTGACTGACTTTCCAAGTATTTTGGAATACTGATACTCATTTTAATTCTCTATAGGATCCCTTTCCATTACTGAAGACAGAAAATATCCACTTTGAGAGTATCAATATCTCGTGCACACACTCATTTGGAAATTTGGTTGTAGCCCTTAAAAACATACAAGCAGAAGCACCCACTCAGCACAGTGGTCCCTCATAACTTCCTAATCCATACATTCTGTTGAAATGCAAAAATTCTGAATACCAGCATAGACTGGCAAATCTTCTCTGTTTCTGGGGAAAGCAAGCCTTTTTCTGAAGTTTTGATCTGCAAGCTAACACAGCACTTTGACAAAATGACAGTAAGTAGTGTTAGAGTTTTCAATACAGATTCCTGGCTTGGATACTGGTTATCACCAGAAACACACATGGGTGCAATAACGAAAGTAGTCTTCACCCTTTACAGAGTTAAGAGAACAAATAATGTTTTTTTCAGAGACCAGCAGTGACACTGGTCTCCTTTTTTAACTCCTGCTACCTTGGTGCTTTCAAAGTAACAGCTGCAAACAATGCTTTTCCTGATTCTTCATGTGAAAAATAGATGCAAAATACTTCTGGAAGACATTACTGCAGTGCATTGATATGTCAGCAAAAAAAGAGTACAAAAATGGCTGTAGTATAGAAGAGTAAGTGTTTTTCCAGAGTTTCCTTTATTAGAGACATTATTTCCAATTAAATTTCATTTCTGCACTAGCATTATAGGCATAGAAAGTTTTGCATTCAACATTTTCAGAGGTACTAAACATCGGATTTTTAAGTCCATAAGTAGAGATTTTTTAAAAGTTGGATCTATGGCGTTGGGGTTTGAAGTATGTACTGGTTAGCTTAAGAAGATTTTGTTTCAATCAATATTCAATTCTATCTGTTCTTTGTGGAAAAAGACAATAAAATGTTGTCCAGAACAAACCTAAAAGCCAGCAGGTAGGTTTCCAGCACCAATTCTGGTCTAAGATTCCTAACTGCAGTTGTGTTTTCCTATGAGAAGGCTGAGGTGAAGCCAAACAGGCAATGCTGCTAAGAAAGCTAGTGCTGCTGATATCATCATAAGATCCAGTACAAATTACATCATAACTTTTAAAGCAGAAAATACAAGGACAAGAGTTAACTGAGAAATTTTTCATAATAGAAGCTTTTTTCCACTCATGATTGGAGAGGCCCAAAACATGACTGCAGCTGCTCTCAAGAGTAAACAGAACCACAGTGAACAAAGCCAGGCAATGTCCTGGACAAGACTAAAAGATTACACTGAAGTTGAACGATGACTACCACATAGTTAGGGAAATAGAGAAAGTCATGAGCCCCAAATGATTTCATGCTGCAGCAAGGCTGCTACTTACACACAAATTACCTGGTTTGAAGCTAGCCCAAGGCGTCTCCAACACAGGAAAGTCACTATTTGTGAATGTAATTTAGAGCACAGGGTAGTTGCCAAATATCTAGTTCCAAGCAACTTGGTGCCTTGCATCCTTTAAATACAATTAAATAAGTTTTGCAGCCCAAAGTAACAAAATATAAGCTAATCATGTAAGTGACATGCCCCATATAAAAACTATTTTGCATGCAATTCTATAAAGGTATCGCCAGCTAGATTTAAAAAAGTAAGTTAGATTTGGTTTTAAAAGTGGATCTTACCAACTTCAGAATGCTTTGTGGATCAAACACTTTTATATAAATATCACTGCTGACATTGCAGTAAAAGTTGTATTGATGAAGACCTGTACCTCTGTCACTGTTTTTTATGGTAAGTGTTGTACCAGAGAGTTGTTTCTTCAATGAAGATCTATTTTGCTTAAAATCTTACAAATAAATTGTTCTGAAACTCCAGTGTTTTAAAAAATTAATTTAAGAAAGACAAGGTTCAGCTTCATTTAGAAGACCAAGCACTTTTTCAGAAAGAGAAATACACCTAGGACAAACGTGGTACTGCTTTAAGTTTACAAGACTGTGCGTTCTGGTTTGGTAGTTCTGCTGTAATAATGCTTTGTAGCAGTATTAACTCCGCATTGCTACCCAAGTTACTTTTCCCTTTTACTTCAGATTCCAGCTGGGTAAGGGAGTTAAAAAAAAAGACCAAAACAAAACATCCCTTCTTGAAATGAGGTACAATTATAAAAAAAGCCTCTGTTCTTAGCTTATCACAGTTTTTTAAAGAAAAAAGTGTAACTTAATATCCCACTTGTAAGAGTTAAAAAGGATAGCTGTGAATGAATTAGCCAGTTTTATTTCGAAGTTGGCAACAAAGGCATTATGGCAATTGCATCTCATCAGAAAGAAAAGAAAAACCTAAAGAAATAAATAATTTTAAAATTGTGCTCAGCCTGGTGGTCAGATAACCACAGCTGCCACACTCATGATGTGAAACATACCTGTCCACACGTCCTGATCTCTCAACTCTTGTAATAGGAAGAAATTCCATGCTTCTGTACAGCAGAGGGAAATTCTTACCACATAGATAACAGCCCTACCATTTAATTTCATACTCTTCTCCTGAGTTTCCACTCACACTTAGAGAAAACTACTTGATATCCCTGTTTTTTTGGCCTGGCCTTCCGAATTGCCACCTCTGTTTTTCCCACCAGATGTACTGGACAGGTCAGCTGATCTTTAAAAAGCCAAAGAAAAATTCTTGCTGGTATAGTGGGCAACCAGCCTGGATCCAGGGTAAAACTTTCCGAAGTTTTACAATGTTAAGTTAGAGGCTGCTCCCCCCCACTTCAGTAGCACCCTGCTTCCCGTGCAGGAAGAGCTAAACACCTTTTATTGGAAAGGATTTACTAATTTGGAGAATGGAACCCTAAGATTCTGTATGCAGATTTTTTATCTTGTATCACTGTCTCTCCGGCTCTGTGGGCTCTGTGCCGGAGCACGAGGTGTAGCGATCTCTAAAAAGCATCTCCACAGCGAAACCGCTGGGCAGGACCAGCTGAATACACTCACACACTCACACACTCGCACACGCGTGCACGCACAAACGCACGGACAGCTTCAGTAATATGGGTCGGTGGCAAGGAGATGGGAAGGGTCCTTGCATGGATTTCCGCAGGAGGAGCAGTTCATTGCCACTGCACTGTGCAGGTTTCTATAGGCAAAGACTTAGAACAATGCAGAACTCAGGCTTAAGCACAGGGGTGGGGCTGGCACCAGGAACCAATGGTGTGAGGGCACAGAGGCAGTACCCAGGTGGGACTAGGGAACTGGGACCCGTGGGGGAGCTCTGGGGGAGCGGTGAGGGGCAGAGGCCAATGGGGACAACAGGGAGGGGAGAACCTTCTAAGGCATGGGACACATAAGGTAACAAGCTGGTGGAGGGGCCATGGGCCAACCAGGGAAACAGAACTGGGGTAGATTAACATAACAGAACAATGCATCCCGGGAGAGGCTTCTTTTCTCACTGTGACCTAGACAGAACTCTCTGGTACTAGGGACTGTCTTACCGAGAACTCTGTCTCTTGTACCACAGCCTAACAGGCGACCACAATCTTTTTCCCTAAATTAGGGTTTTTTTGCTACCATACCATTTTACAATTGTGGCAGCTGTTTCATCAATAAGCCATGAGGGTGGCAGAGACTGAGAAGACAAAAGCACTTCAAAGAGCAGGTGCTGTGAAACCAAGAAACATCAGTTTGTCAAGAAGCAGCAATGTCAACGAAGTAGCATCCTGGTGTACGGCACCCTAACTAAAGCATGCAGGGTGGATTCAGTGAAGGATACATTTGCTGTAGCCTCAGCATCCCCAAGTACAATAAAGTAGTGGATAGTTCCCCCCCCAGCCAGAAGGTAACTTCTTCTCATCCTTCAGTGCCCTACATGGGGACCACACCAGTGAAGCACTGCTGTAGGCAGTGAGACATGGAGCCTTCTGTAGCCCATGAACATTGTGGTAACTTCTATATCCCTCCAGAACTACTCAACTTATGGCCAGGGGCTTCTCAAAAAAGCACCCCTCAATCAAGTGTATGTGAGAGTGATTTAAAGCTAACTGTAATTAATTTCCTAATGAACATGTAGTTCTTTTAAGAAACCAAAACCACAGCATTTACTATGTCATCTAATGAGATGAATTATTTATGGGATTAATGAGTAATCTCCCTACTGCTCATATTTTTAATGACCAGACCTTTTTACTCCCACACTCAGCTGCTTACAACACTATGCTGAGCATGCAGTTTTAGTGATCAGTTCTGCACTTTAATGTCCTACCTGCAAGGACTCAATTTTGTGCTAACACCTACTGCACTGAGATTCTCCACACAAGTAAGGATGCCTTATTTTCATGACACACTTCTCATCTTACAACTGACGTTCAACTTTTTGCTGTTCAGCTAAAAATGACTACTTGCTCTTTCCTAAGGCCCAAGAACAGCTTTTGTTTCACGGGCATCATGGAGACACCTTTCCACCTTTGTTGCTCTTTATACTCCTCATTTAACCAATCAAACATAATTCTGCTGCCTGTAACAACGCATTCAGTCTTCACACACAAGCCCTTTCCTTGTGGGTAGGCTTTGTCTAACACATCCTCATTTCTCCTATAGTACACTTCAGATCTATTTCCTTCACTCTTTCTTGGATATACAGGAGCCTCAACACCTCCTGCCTTGCTAGCTCAGTGCATGAAGTCCCAGTTTCCTGCAACAGAAGTAAGATTTTAGCTAATACCACCAGTGGATTTTCCAGAGCTACAGTCCATGCCCATCTTACAGCAACACCCAGATATCTTGGCGTGCTCCAAGTTTGAGAAGTGTTTCTTTTCTTCTGCCCGTAATTGAAAATGAGTTATCTAAAATACAGTTTGTCCTTCTTAACCTTTGTTATCTTCATCCCTCATGAAATATGTCTCCTCATCTGGAAAACTCCTTCCGCTTGAATTCCACTCTGGTTCCACCTGACAGCATCCCTTTGTATTTTCCATCCAAACAACCTCTGGCTCAAGAGATCTGGCCTTGAGATATGGCATTTGAGCTCTGATGGCCATGTACAACTGTTCATACCAGAATAACTGCAGTTTGAGCTGATGATTATACTCCAACCCATAAATATTTGTTATTAACAGGCAGAGGACTGTTACAGAACCTTTCCACATAGTAAAATAAATGAAAAAAAGATTTTTATCTCTGCAGTACTCTGCAAGCTTTAGGACATGCTTTGAAACACACTTTAGTTTCAATTATTGCTAACTGCAAAACATGGAAGTCATAGCATGGGCTATATATCTTCAAAATGTTTATTGATGTAGCATTGATGACTAACTTAATTAGTCAGAGCTGCAGTGCTATTTTTCTCCTGATTATTTCCTTCTTTCCATACATTTTCAGATTCACAGCCATTTTTTTCAGTATTCCTCTGCAGCAATTCTACAATTCATCAATAGTAATGAAAATGCATAGCGAAAGAGCAAAGATTTTCAACTTTTCTAGAAATTTTTCCATAATAGCATACACCAATCTGTGCACCAAATAAGTGGAAAAAAAATAGGACTCAGTCTGATTAAAAGTACTTTTTAAAGCAAATTTCAAGAATCAACATCTATGTTGCTGATACCTGCCTTCAGGTAATGTTTGAAACTCTGCTGAAAACCAAATATGCCAGTTGTAAATAGGTGTTATCAACAAACTTCTCCAATGTTCTGCAGAATTTTCCAAGCAGAGAGTTTCCACTGCTGCGATAGCAAAAAAACACAGAAATTTAGAAAAAAAAAAAACTCTGAAAAATGAAGTACTGCAAAAATACAACTCTAAAAAAATGGTACATATAAATTAGAAGCAAACTTTCCGATGTAGCTAGTCTCCTATAGACTGTTGAAGACATTCTAACAGGTATGGAGGGGAAGAACAATAAAACAAGAAAAACAACTAACAGAACATTAAGAAATCCACTTTTTATACTATGGCTCTTCTGTTCCCCAAAGAGGGAAAGGACTGTGCTGCCATCTTCTGAAGGAAAGGAAGGGGGAGACTTGTATTCTGAGGTTTCAACATCCCGTTAGGAATTTAGCAACCTAAAAACTTCATGTCCATGTATAGGCAAACATGAACTTTGTTGTTTTTTGCTTCTCAGGTTTCTTTTAAACATGGGTGTGATTTTTAAGGTGATTTAGATCTCAAGTGTCTTGGAAAGCCTGACTCACTACTAAGAAGTTTTACCCAAATTGCATAATTTTAAGATGCCAGAGTATTGAATGCAGAAATTATTTATGTTTGGAGACGCAAAAAGAATAAGAATAAAGAGTAATTGCTTTGTTTCTATATACCCTCACATTTATGCTCCAGTGAAGTTGCAGAGAAGCTTGGTAACACACGGAGAATGCAGTACAATATAACAAAGCATCTGCGGATAACTCCATGCACATTTTCTGCTCTTTGGTTTTATAAGGAGTCACAAAAATACTTTACACTTCATTATTTCTATAGCACCTATGAGCAAAGTGTACTCTGTTTTTTCATGTCATCCAACCAGCCATTAAACTACCAGGAGTTAAATCTTTTAATGTCTTACATTCAGTTCTGCAGGCTCCATACATAAAGCAAGGGTGTGGGAGAACAAATCCTGCAATTACTAGCCAGAAGGAACAAAGCATACTTCTGTCTGCCAGCCTCTAACTCTTACATCACTTGCAATACTTCACTTACTCTATTTTTTTTTTTTTTAATAAAGAGTTAGAAACATAGCTGAAGCTATCTCATGCTTGATAAGGAATAAACACTTTCCTTCAGTAAGCATGACAAGATAATGAACTATACTTGTACACAAAAATAAAAAATATATCACTGAGGAGTTTTAAGTTATGGATGCACCAGAGCAGAGAAAATAAACCATGAACATTTTGTGCTAAACCCAAGCTGATCTGGAAAGAAAAGTCAAAAAGTTGGAAAAAACTTTTCCATTGCTCACATACTACCAAAAACATCTTCTCTTCACAGTACCCTGAGATCCTACTGCATATCCAGGTCAAAGGGACAAGAAAGAGTGTAAAAAACAACATTGTGTATATACATATATATATATATTTAAAAACCCACTACCAAATGTAAGAGGAAAAATTCCCCAATGGCCCAGCTATTTTTGCTTTCTCATGTTTGAAACAGTTAATGGAATTTTCCTCCTACTCAGAATTAAATCTTCTTTTTGCCCATTTCCTGAATTAGGACAACTATTTCTACTTCCCACTTGTAGACCCAACACATCCAATATCTTTGACACACTGTTCCATTTAGTGACACTGTCCATCTCTCACCACCTTTTTTTCCAAAATGAGAAGTATGGGGACTACCTGCAGAAAATGCCAAACTACTGAGGTTTCCACGAACAAGCAAAACAGATGGGTTTGTAGGAAAAATATCTCAATTTTATCCCCATGAGACGGAGTGCCCTACTGCACTGTTGCTCATTTCTGAGGACATTGGAGACTTTCAAAATTACAAGAAAGCTGTACACCTCTCAGCTACCTCCAGCTGACACCAAATGGCTGGTATTAGAAAAAGGTTGAAAATACTCAAAGCAAAACCCCACTCTAGTTCTAATTAAGGTCTCTGTGTGTGTAAATCCTCAGTATCATTTCATGCTCTGTAACTTAACGAGTAAATTTATTCTGGCAGTGGTTCCTAGGCACAGATTTTTGTGAACTTCAGTACCAATGACAGTGGGCATTAAAATTTGTATTTTCAGCTAGCAAGAAACCAGAAGCCCTGAAGACCTTTCGCCTGACATCACCAAGCTAATGATACAGAACTGGCAATAGGAAATCAGCTTCAGAGGTCAAATATTATCTTTAATTTAATGACAGAATTAGTTGTCCTGTTCAACAAGCCAGGGCTTTATGATGACGTTACTTCTGACAGCACAAAAGGATACATACAGAGAGCCATGCTTTGTATCTTTGACCACTAATAAGAATATAATTTTTTCCCCCTACTCTGAACTCCTTTTTTACTTTAGCTTATATTGTAAACATTTGCTTTTTAAGTCTTTTTGGTACAAAAGAATGTCCTGGCAATAAATCATTACAACATTACCTCCAAAAAGGAGGTAGTTTGAGTCTCTGGGGTGCAGATAAGAAAAGTGAAGGAAGTTAAGGCGTTTAAGCTAACTTGCTCTCCTTTATTTATTTGTGCCTACTGGTTCTCAATATTTTCCTTCTCCTGCTTTAATATACCTTATTATATATAGCTGTTGGAATTAAAATTATAAGAAAAGAACATTCTGCCTGAGGGATTGCAAGAGAAATGTGAGAACAAAAAGAAACAGTGAATCTGTCAAGCTCAGATAAAAAGAATGCTCAAAGAGTTATGGGTGGTAGTTTGGATATTGCACAGAAAATTTAACAATTTTGTCTTGGGATGGTATTTTCTTGATAATAAGAAGTATCTGTAGTCATGTCAAATTGATGTGTTAAGACAAATTACCATCTCTCACGCTGCATTTTCCACTGTCTTTACTCCACTCTTTAGAACAATCTTTCATACAATTGAGCAGTTTATAGCTCAAGTATGTAGAAAACGTGAACAAATCCATAAATCTTTAGATGAGGCTCAAAAAACTCCCGTCAAAAATACGTCTACTTCGCTTTAGATAATGAGAGGCAACAAAAAGGAAACAGAACATGGCAAAAACTTATATGCAGAAAGATTCACACTCTAGGAGGACTCTTAATATACCAGATGCAAAACATTTAAATATTAACATTAACCCTGAGAGGTAAACATACAATACAGATCTATGATATGTAAAGAAGAATATATCAGGGTTATGAAACAACTCTTGGTTACACCACTGTGATCAGCATTAATACCTTTAATATAAACAGCACTGGAACATCTCCCACCACATCTTTGGAGGGAATGGATGCTGAAATACAAGACTGTAACATTTGTATACATTTCTAGCTTAAATGGTTTGTAAATTGTATTTTTCCATTTCTTTTGGCTCTTAAACATGTGAATACTCAAGTTATATACAAGTGCCTTGCAGATATTGACATAATATTTATTGAAAGTCTATAAAATGTGAATTTATTAGATGTAAGTTTTTAGTTCAATGTTTAATTTATTATTTTAATTAAATATTCAATATTACTTAATATTTTAAGTCAATATTTGTTGAGGGTGTTGTTTTTTATTTTTTTAATTTCGCTTTATTAAGCTAAGTATAAAAGAACACACAGACCCAGACAATCGAAGACAGTGAAGAGATTTGGCTTCTAAATGCAGTAAACTAAATACTCAACAGGCTGATTAGTGATGGATCTTAAATTAGGCTAAATCGGGAAGTATTCTTATAGTTTAGATTTTATACACCACCTGTCTGCTTTGCAACCAGGACTTCTGAGCCTGAATGCAGTGACCACTGTCATTTACAAGAAATCATTTTATCTGACTAAACAATTCATTTTGATAATATAAATGAATTGGTTAAAGGAATTTTGTAATGCAAAAGCCATGAAAGCAGATGAAAGCAATGAAAGAAGACCACAAATCTTGAGGAGTGGCAAAGTTCTATCTCAGGATTAAATTCATAATGACACAGGTTTTCAGAGTTATTAAAAAGAAATGGAATAAAGAGAACTTCAACTTTCTGTGAGGAATGCTCTCTTGCCTTCATAAGGAAGGGTCTCAAAGCACACCAAACATGATACAAGCTTCCACTGAACCTGAAATGCTACGTCTCTGTTAGCACAGGCTTCTAATACCAGAAGAAGCCTCAAAGTTGGACAGAGCATCACCTCTGCTTTGTAGACAGGAAATTAGGTTATAAGTTTTCTGTATTATTGAAGATTTCTTGGTAAGAAATCATTGGCAAACTCAGACAGAACATGTTATCTTCCACCATATCTAGGACCTTGAATAAGAGATCCCCCCTCGTCCTACAGGAAAGGGAGGCAAAAGAGTTTGATGCCATAAATCTCTGAATTTCTTGTTTACCAGCTAACCATATCACATGTAAGGTAAAAGCCATGCACCTTCAAGAAACAGAAAGAAACTTCCTCAATGTATAATGGCTGAAAGAGGGTACAACGCACCATATAACCCTTCTCCTTGAAGCATTTTATGTTGCAGGTAATTTTTCCATTATTTTTCTCCTACATTCACAGAGCAGTATCTGCACTTTGTTGATCAGCACCTGAACTGGTCTTTTAAAAGGATCGTAAAATGTAAACTAGAACTCGCCTTGGTTTCTGCTGGGATTGCGTTAACTTTCTTCCCAGAGACTGGTACAGTGCTGTGTTTTGGATTTAGTTTGAGAATGATGTTGTAAAAACACTGGTGTTTTCAGTTGTTGCTAAGCAGTGTTTATACTAAGGCAAGGACTTTTCAGCTTCTCATGCTCTGACAGCAAGAGGGCTGTAGGGGCAAAAGGTGATAGAAGACACAGCCAGGACACTGAGCCAGAGGGATATTCCAAACCATGTGGTCTCATGCTCAGTACATAAACCAAGGGGAAAGCTGGCTGGGGGCCACTGCATGGGAACGATCTGGGCATCGGTCAGCAGCGGGGTGAGAAATTCCATTGTGCATCACTTGTTCTGCATATTCTACTTCTTTTATCATCATTATTATTATGATTTACTTCCTTTTCTGTCCCATTAAACTGTCTTTATCTCAACGCTCGAGTTCTCTCCCTTCTGCTCTTCTGATTCTCTCCCCCATCGGGCTGTGGGGTGGAGTGAGCTGCGTGGTGTTTGGTTTCCGTCTGGGGTTACACCAGGACAGAACTACACAACGTACAGAGGGTTAACTAAGCTCAAGAACCACGGAAGAACCTGGCAAACCTCTGCAGTTTTATATAGCCTAGCAATATGAAACCCCTTTCTATTCTTGGCTAGATTTCCTTCACACACGCTCTTTAAAAAGTTTGTAGAGAGAGAACACAAACTGTAGTACTTCTAAGGGGTATTCTCAAGGCTAATTTTAGGCAGTGGAAACCAGCCTCTTTCTAGACTTTCTCTGAAGCCCATGGAAAGACTGTGACTCCATAGAAGATGGTCAGAAAAGGATATTTAAACTGGATTTGTAATTGTAACTCTCCAAAAAAAAAAAAAAAAGAAGAAAAATAGCCCTGTTAAAACCAGTCACACACCTGCACCTGTACCTGCCTGCTCACCATTCATTTTTAGCTTCATCCAGACAAATGTTCCTGCTCCTCCCAGTTGGCCTATGCTCCAAACAACGAGTGTTATGAACTCTCTGCCCCAACCTAAATCCAAACCACTGTGTGAGACCAACCTTTCTGACACTACACCACAGTAAAGACTGAGAAATGAAGTTACGTTGAAGGGCAAAAAGGAACTGTCCCACTCTCCACTAACCACACTGATCAGGAAGATCAGCCTACCAATCCCAACATTTCTCTTTCAATTCCCTCCTACAAGTCTTGTCTTCTTTTTTCTCCTACATTTCATGGTTCACATCCCTAGGCTTAAGATGCAAATTGTGAATTGAAATATTTTTACATCTTCTTTGATGAATCTCCATATATAATTTACAAAGCCTTACATAAATTCCCTTAGACCAACACAAACCTTCTCCCTTATTCATGTATCACCACCATGGTTTAACACAGCATGGAAGATCTTGATCTTCTGCAATTAAATTCACGGTCAAATGACTCCACAACCATAATCTACTAGTGTTTGAGGCAAAAATGATACAGCAGAGGTCCATTTAAAAAAAAAATTCCGTACGACCTGTAGGAGTAGCAGCACGTACCTGAGCAGGAAGAGGAGTGCCACACACTACAGAACTATTTATTTGATCATCCAAAGTCACTCACTTTGGAATTCTATAATCCAGGGCTAAAAGCATTCATCAAAAGTATCGTGGTAGCAATTGCCACGTCATGTCCAGTATCATGTGGGAAGCATGTTACAATGAGTTATTGCTCAAATCCAAAATACCTCAAACTTTTCAGACTATAAGTGAGCTATGGAAGTGGTCTTATTTGCTTAAAGCATAAAAAGCATTACACTGAAGTAAATTGACATTACCCTCATTTCCATAAACCACTGCAGCTACTGACTGACATTTTGCAAGTTAAGCAAGAGAGGAGTCAAACTCATACTGGCATTCCTACTGTCAGGCAAAAAAGTATGAAGCGTGCATAAACCTGCAGTCCCATCTATTTCTTGTCACCGTATCCCTGAGAAGCAAGTCCAGATGTCATTTTCTCCTCCTATCTGTCTGCACTGCACATAGAGAAGGCATGATGCTCTGTATCTTCTCAAATGGTGTTTTATATTCAACAGTGAGCCTTTATCGTTTCAGAATAGCGCCCGCTAGGACAGGCTGTTTGATGGAAACCATCAGGCTAGAACTCATCCTCAAAGCAGTTGCCATGTGTTTGGGCAGCAGCTACACTTGTGTTTTTAAACGAACAAAATATCTGAACTTCTTTTGCAGAGATTCAGCAACCTGAAATTATTGCATGTCCTAACTGGATGGTGACCAAAAATAGACTTCTTGATGAGTTCTTCCTCCTAGAAAGTTTACTCTTGAAGAAGGATGTATTTAGTTACAAACACGAGGTTCCTCCAAACAACAAATGCATAAAAGAGAGGAATAACAGAGTGAGACAGCTTATATTGCTTTTGGAAAGCTTTAAAATGTTTGCTTAGATCTGCTTTGGAGATTACGTAATCTGTGACAGAATGCTGTGTTTTTCTAACTTTCAGGAATTGAATTAAAATGGAATGTGACCTCTATCTAACAGCTCCAACAAACGACAGTACAGTTTCTATCAGAAAATATTACTTAGTAGAATTAAAATAAAACCCTCACAGGTTTAACAAAGGATGGAAAAAACTGATTTCAACATCAAACACTCCAACTCATGCTTCAAGAAACTGCACAGGCAGACTTTGCTCACAAAATTCTGAGGACATTTCATCTCAAATCAAGGCTTAATCGATTGATGTTGCAAGGTCTCTTTATGGGAAATCATTCTTTAAAGGACAGACTACAAAATATTTGCTAATAATCTATGAAATACTGTAGCTAATTAAAGAAAGTACATTTGTCAAATAAATTAAGTGATACATTATCATATGCCTTCTCAGTAATCTATAATGCATCTCCAATATATCAGCATGACTTTAAGGAACCTTTGTTACAGCTAGTAAAAACCTCAATTACTCTTCTGAAGAAAAGTCTGACATCCTATTTTTTTTCCGTTCTTAACAGGACACTGTACTTAAGCTATATATCGTATACTTTGAATCAAAAAGTTCCTTAAAAGTGTATTCAGATATTAAATAAAGTACTTTTTCTTTTTACTCATTTTTTCTTTGAAATAAACAAGAAAGAGCCTTATTTTCTATTTGTATTTAGTTTCTACTTTAATAAAATTTATACTTTCCACTAAAAAACATTCTGAAAGCTTTCAAATTAACTCAACTTTATTCTATTTAATCATTATTCTCCTGGGATGTAAAAAAAACCCACATGCTTACAAAATTATTTAAAACATCTTTACTATTTCATTTTTTATTTTTTTTCAACCCTAAACTCTTGCCAGGAAAATAAGTAAATTTTTTAATGAAAGCAAATGTAGGTAATTGCGTCTATTTAGTGTTTACATAACTTTTCCTAGACCCTTTCTTTGGCTGGACATAGAGCAGGCGGTAGGGGATACACATCATAAAGTCACCCCAAGATATCCACCTAGCTTGTGGGGCTTTTAAAAAGTTGTTAGAGCTAAATTGCTTAAAATTAGTAGAGTTATTTTTCCATTCATGCATCCCTCTCAGCTGAGAAAAATCATTCAACAGTGAGCACTTGACAGCACAGCCACTTTCCCCATTAATTGTCGACTAAGACAAGAAAATTGAATTTTTTTCTACTAAAGTTTAGGCGGCGGTTTCACGGGTAGAACACCCTCAGCTGCTGTCAGATGCTCAGTTTCTCTAAGCTGCAGAGGTGAACTGGCATACCTATGCCTGCCAATGACAGACAGCTCTTCTGAGACGGAATGGCAGCAGGTTAGCTCCTCTAAGCAGTCCACAGGGCGATGGCGATAGCTTCACAAACACTGCTTAATCGTTATTCTGCTCCCAAAGGTGTTGCAGCTGATTGATACGCTAAAATTTCATTCTAGATGGTGATAAAACCCTAAGCTATCACACAATTCTATTTGCTGTCCTTACCCAGAAAACGTTTTGCCCAACTCAGACTGTCAGCTCCATTTCTAATCACTGTACAAGTAACATTAAGCAAACGTGGCATTTGGGACACTTGATGCTTTATAAAAAACACGCAGAAATCCTCACTTATTTCTTTTCCTCTCAATCTTATGCACTAAGAGATGCATGTTTTGTCAGATGCATGGAGAAAATATACATCTAATAAAATTCTAATCATTTCAGTCATGTTACTGACCTGACTGGCAGAGAAGTGAGTTCTGCTTGTTACTCATTTAAAAAAAATGCTGAACTTTTTCTTACAGGGAAAGTCCTTTATATCTAAATCCCTCTCCCCTCAAACGTCTATCAGATCTCTGGTCTGCTCTTATCAAAATTTCTCTTCTTGAAAGACAGTTTATTTACACATGTGGGAAGTCAATCCCAGAACAGTCATGAGTACAGTTAAATAGATGTCTCATTCCCTCTTACAAAAAAAAAAAAAAATTGAAAACCAACATTCTCCAATTCACTATCAACATTTTGATAGGTACAAAGCTGAAGTGATACAATCATTCATTCCTGACTAGTGTTTGTTAAAGAAAAGCACAGAAAAGTACCAAAAATGTAAAAAAGTAGCCAGGATGTTCTGATGAGCCATTCATCCATTTGTCACTTTTTAATTTTATGATCAGTAAATGACAATTCTTATGACAGGGACAGAAAGTGGAAGTGTTTTTTAGTGATCCAATGATAACACATTCTGGAGAATATTTCCATAGAATTAAAGAGCACCATGGGAAAAATGCTACCAGTAGTATCCAGTATGGATACTGGACTTCTCATCAGAGGAATCTCAGAGGAAAGGCATCAGTTAAGACAATGCCGTACAAACTGACAGAAGAAGGAGTAATTCAGGACTACTGAACACACCTCCAATCTAGAAGGCCTCTAAATTACATAACACAAAGGGCAAAGAAAATTCTCTGAATTACTATTAGAAACTTCTCTTGTTTATAGTCTACTCTAAGCACTGTTTGCAGAGACAATACACGAAGCTTGAGAGACCTTTGGACCTGACCTGATTTATTGCTTCTTCTTCTCTGCCACAGAAAATTGACTTCATAAGCCTCGGCTTGAGTTACCTGAAGGTAAAAGTGACCTGATATGTCCTACATGACAAAGGGTGATCACCTCGCTACCATACTTGCTTGGCTCAAGCAGCATTTCTCTTGGAAACTTACAACTTTCAGGTCTCTGTCAGTCTGAACATCTCCCCTCACTCGTATTCAGGGCAGTCTAAGACTAAGTCATTAGATCCTATAAACATTCCTCATCCAAAAAAGTATTTATGATCCACTTGATTACACTGTCCTCCTATTCAGAAAAGAAAACTCATAGCAGTGTGATTTGGTCTTTTTTCTTGGACTCAACTTGTTGAATGTCCCACCACCAAACTTTTAGCTCTTCTTCAGGTTCTGACTTCCCTTCTTTCCACCATTCCTCTTTCCCCAGCTCACAGCATTACACCATTATGAGGCCTCCACATACAAATGTTTACTGTTAGTTTACATTAGATATTTAGACATAAGATTAGGCCTCGCTCCCCCACAACAAATATTTTGTTTCATTAGTAACTGGAAAATACTCCTAGATAGGTACAGTTTCAAGTGAACATTTTTGATAATACAGTATTTGGCATTGCATGAAATGCAAACATATTTATTTGCTCAGTTTTATGACTATTTATTGAAAAACAAAATGTGACTGTCTGTAGCAATATAACTACCTGAAACATTACCTCTATGCCACAAACACTTGTTGTGCAAGTGCGCTACCACATCAGAGGAAAACATCAAAAGTCAAAGAAAAAGAATATCTAGGAAAAAAAGCAGGAATAGACACTTAGGTACTTTCAATTGGTCAAACTTCAGTGTTCCACACACACAAAATAACCTTGCTAATTCTACTGATCAGATATATGATCTGTAAAAGCATCATTATTCTCTGAAGCACGGATCTTTTTGGCAAAGGGTGATCGTAACATAAGGAAGATATTTTTAAATTGCACCATGAAAGGAGATGCTATTCCTACAAATCTACCCATTTAAAACCTCTACAAACTGCAGTCGCATTAGCTGCTTCCAGATATTTGGAGGGCAAGAAAAGAAATATCACTGGGAACCAGAGTTCTGGAAAAACCTGAAACGTCAGAATTTTTTCAAGGCAAAACCGCAGTTTTGGCCAGGATACTCATAATGAAAGGCTTATTGTGTGATGACAGACTTCTTTAGATGGTGCCACCAGAATATGATTTTATGATAGAGAATTTAACTAATGATTGATGTGTGACAAACAACATAGTTAAAGGACAAAAATATTTTAGTGATAGGAGCTGCCAAGCAATAGTCTGACAAAAGTAGAACATAATCATGAAAAGCATTAACATGTACAAAAGGTATGTAATAATATAAAGTAAGTTTAGCACATTTCTTGTAACAGAAGTCATAAAAGAAGGTAGAATTAAACATCTATGGCCTACCCTCCTTTTCTATCATCAAGGTTCCAGAAACCATTTGCTTTTCTGTGCCACTTTTTTTCAATTGCTCTTGTTTTTCTATGGCTTACCTCAGGGGATAAACAGTAACAAAGTATATTTTTTAGTGAATGTGTCAGCTTCAAGAAACCCATGATTGAACAGAATGAACAAACGGTTTTGATCCTTTCTTTGGTCTTTGGCCCTCATGGAGAGACGAAACAAAAAAGGTTTTCTAGCTCTAGAGTTAGACATTCTGGCAGCCCTCTGACCCAGGGAAATACATGGTCCTCAGCCCCAAATGAAAGCTCAAACGATAGCAAAATTTTGCAAAAAAACATCTGACTTCCCCCAAGTAATTAATACGATTGCCTTAAGTGGATACCAGTCCACATGGGTTAGCTCATTTAAAATACCAAGATCAACCTCTAACTTTCCAGAAAGTCAGTTATTAATTTGTGTGTGCATTGGTCATCACAGACTAGACTTTGCTTTGCTTCCCAACTGTCATTTGACTGCATTTATTTACAGAATATTAATACCAGCTGTCCAATATGCACATTTTAGTGGCTGGAGAGTCAAGGCTGAGTCTTCTTGCCAAGAATACCTTGAACCCACCTGTCAGTCACAGCATCTGGCAGCTTTATCTGCATTATATTTATACGTACATCAGTCCTAAACCTGATGCCAATAGAGTTTTGTTATATTGCATGATCAATCATAACTTAAGTGGTAGCACACCTCAGCTATTTGCAGATTAATTCTACCAGAAAGGAATTTCTGCTCAAAGGTTAAATAAATCAGGAAGTATTTATACCTCACTGCAACTACCTCAGCCTACGTAAGCCCAGTCTCATCCGCCTGTTCGTCTCAAAAATAGGCACACTGAAGCAGAAAAATTGTAACAGAAAAGAAGTAGGATGAAATTAATTTTGCCATCTGTAAGAGGATAAAGCAAATTAAAAAAAAAAATCCCCAAAGTCCATATTATTTGTTATATTTCACATATACTTTGTGCTTGGCCCCCATCCCATGAAACTAATTTGAAATCCAGGAGCAAAGCCGGGGGGTGGTTTGAGACGTTTTTCATTGCCTTCTACCTGCCATCAGACTGCAATAGCAAATCTTTTACATAAAATTGCACAGAGGAAGAAGAAAACTCATCAAATAATTCTTGGAAAAAAAAATTAGTGTATTTTTTTTACAGTGTGTTGCTTCATTGGATATAATTTAATCGGGGGCCAGTCAGCCAACTCTCACTCTAATGATTTTGATCGTACAAGTAATTTCTTTAGTGATTAGGACTCTATTCATATCAAATGGACGTTATTATTGCATTAATAATTCAGCAGCTCTCACAGCAAAAGAGTAAAAATTATAAAAACACATCCAAGTAAATTCCCATCCCTCTACTAGCCTGCCTGACCTGCCTCTTTCCCTCCCATCACACAACATGACAGATTTGGTTCTTCCCCAGTGTCAGAATTTTACATATTTGATGACCTCTTTGAGGACTGCTGCTAGGCAGAAAAGGTTAGACAACTTGAGAATCTTAATTCCCACGGAAATTTCAGTTTCTAAGGAAAACAAATATCTGTCACCTTTATTAACAACTGTTCTGTAGAGCTACTTTGCTTGAGTGTTTCCAAATAGTTTATAAATCAAGCTGAAGTTCATGAAAACTCTTGATTCTTTGGCCCAGCATCAAGAACAGAGCAGCTTTCTGGAAAGTGCTCCATAATTCTTGACTGCAAGTACAGAATCATCTTAAAGCAATGACATTTAATGAATTATATGCATAATGTTTAAAGTAACAGGCTGCATTTTACACACAATTCAAATGCCATGACCTGTGTCAACAGATTGTAGCCCATTACTTCTCAGTAGTGGACAAGGCACACTGTGCATTAATGACTCTTTAATGAGAGCAAGAAAGAGCCAGAAACAAAGAAAAACAAAAATAAAATTAATGCATCTATGTATTTTCCTAATTTGTATTGCCAGAATTCACTCGAAAAGTGTAATGTAACATTTCAATGTACTGTAGTATGGGGTTTTTTTAATGCAATAACATTATTGCAACAGATTCCACTGCATTATTTGGCCACTGAGTATTCTTCCAGGAATAAAAAAATGATTTTGCACAGATGAGTGGAGCAGAAAGTGAAATTCTATTTACTCAGTTCTATTAAGCTTTTGCTAACTAAAGCTTCTTCTTCTCTGCCATTGTTGTAAGGCCAAAGTCACTAAGGACACAAGAAAAATTACAGGGCTCAAGGATATTTGGTGGAAGAAACCAAAATCTTCTAAGAGTGGCAGCCATCTAGTAACTAAAGAGCTACAGTTTTTCATAACCCACTGCTGTCTCCAAAGCCCTCTGCAAAGGACAAAGCTGGTGGTCTTTCCCCTGCCAATGCCCATCAGTAGCAGCTTTTTTGGCACTCTACTGTTTGTGTCCCTCATGAGCACAGGCCTGACGTTGTGTCCCCTCCAGGTGAGTGGCTGATCCTCCCACGAGGGGCACAGCACACACGCTGCTGTACCCCTGAAATTCCCTCTGAAATGCTGCCAGGAGCAGCCACAGCAGACAGCTTCTCCAGCAAGCAGGAACAGTGGGAATCACACTGTGACTCCCAGCCAGGCAGAGAAAACAGTGCGCTTCACAGCAAGTGGGTGTCTTCACTGGAGATCCACGGCCCCCAGCCTAACCCAAGAAAGCAAGACCCTTGTTCCCACCAAGGCTTGCACTGTCTGGGGACCATCAACTGCTGCATGGGAGCAGGAATGAACTTCTTAAACACAACATTATCTCCCACCTTTACCACACTGAAAACACGGTATGGTTATGCAAAGTCAAAGGAACCTCCCATGACATACACCTCTGAACAACAGAAACATTATGGGGGTTTGGCAACAACTCAGGAACAACTGTTTCCCTCTCTTCCCAGGAAGAAGAAGCTCTTTTAAAAAATTTAAGCAAGAATATAAAGTATAATCAAAACTGTCTTTGCAAACAATGTTTACTATACTTATAATTTCCTGTTAGACATACTTTCTTTCCTTAACAGAGCTATTTTGTGGATGAATGGCAAAGCATCAGGCACTGATATTTTCCTATTTAATGTGACTGAATGTTTCCAGCTGCAGCTAACAGAACTCACACACCACATCTCCCTAACTGACCATAATCAAAACCAAACACCTCCAAACCCTCATTTCTTTTGCATATAATTTACTGAGAGGCAATATGCCCATACCCAGTGCCCAACTACACAACTCTGAACAACCCCAAGTCCACTCGAGCTGATCCCAAGTGCAGGCTTGTATTAGGCCTAGATCATAATATATCTGTCGCAGAAAGTATCACAAACCTTTATCAGATTCTTCCTCCATCTATGCCCTTACACATGTCCATACAGCTGGGCAAGTTCTTCTATTGTTGGACTATAATTCGTACTGAAATGACCTGCTCCATTCCAATCACATTAAATATAAAATCAGTTAACACCTCATCTTTCACCTGGCACTTACCCACAGTGAAATTTAATATTGGTTCTGATTATTCTTAACCTTAGGCTGCTGATCTTCAGTTACATTTCTGGATGTTACCCAGTGTCTGTGACATGCAGAAGACATTCCCTGAGGTGCATGTTGAAATCTGTGGCTAGTAGGCCATCATCTGTTACATTCTAGGGCAATGAAATTCCTTGGAGACAAGTTTTGCCTCGCTATCTCTGTTACTTAAGAAAGTCAATTTTCCAAAGCCACATACTTTCTTAAGAGCTCCTCCCCTCCTTCCCCCTTCATGGTCTGCTTGGCCCATAGGAGTTTTTGTCCATATGAACTGAAAACCTTGCAACCATTGGCTCAACACTGTATCCCACCCCTGCCATTCCAGAAGCTTTTGTGCTGCAACATCCCTGAACAACAACAACAACAAAAAAAAAACCCAGCCAACCAACCCAGCCAAGCAAAAAAGAATCATTGCTCGTTTGGAAAACTCTAACATTGACCAAGTCTTGTTGGGTTTTTTTGCGTTTTTTTTTCTTTGAATTAGGATATTATGGAACTCTAAACAAGAAAATTATTATTACCATTCTCCAGAAAAAAAAAAAAAAAAAGATGTCTATCATTCCTCAAATATTTTGATAACTCATGTCATTGTCCCTTGTAGATGGTGCCAAAAGACAAAAACTGTGCCTACTCAGCCTGATTTTGCTAGAGGTATGTGCTGTGAATTCCTGGCAGGATTGTGTGATAGAAAGCTGAGTGGTCAATACAAACAAAATCATTCGAAACAACAAAGCTGTGAGGGACAAATTGTACTTCTATCACACAGCTTTCACGCAGGTTTAATAGAGGTCAGTGACTGTCTTGGATGCCGTTACCATGGGGAGGCTCTCAAGTGATAAGGAAACAATCATTTTTGGTGGGTATGAGTGGGACTGGAAGGAGTGAGAGTTCCTAACACATCACTGTAGGCAATAATATTTTCTAGGTTGCACTCGCTGCCAAATACGGCTTTCCAGGCAATACAGGATGCTGCTGCACATCTTCACTAAATCAAGATCAAACCAATCAAAATCCAAAGCAAATGGATGTGTGTGGTATATTCCCCATCACTTTACATCAAGTGAGGTTCATACATGCCTGGGAACGGTTTCATCTATATACAGGGCAATGCTTAAAATACAGCATATTTTTCAGTTTTCTTAAGTAATGAATATTTACTGTTTTACAAAAAGCAGAATCTTTACGCTGATTTGATTATTGACCCTGACTTTTGATAAAAATGAGTCAATTTGGGAGGTTTGGAAGGAGCTTGCTTGTTTGTTTATTTTAGATCACGTTGTTGTTTAAACATAGTATTTGAGAGCACTCAGCTAGCTCTCTCTTCTTTGTGGCTGAACACAGTAACATTCACTCCCACACATATAGCCACAAGGCTCAAGGTTGGAGGAGCTGTGAACAAAAACACTATGTGCTGATGTGTCATGAATCTTCCCAGTTTCAAACTGACAGATAGGAAATGTCTTGCACAGGAATACTGTGGAATGTAGAAACATTCTTTTTCTTTGAATATGCTATTAATATAAATTAAAAAAAAAACACAAAAAGTGAGACACTTGTCCGAAGAAGTAGGGACCCGAACTTGAAAGCCCAGCCAATATTCATGCTACTGTGAAATAATGATTACCTTTAAAAATAAAAAAGAACCAAAAATAAAACCAGATTTTTTCACATTAAGAAAAAAAAAAAATAGTTAAAGGCACTTCTCTTCTTCCTTGAACCTTTTGCTCCTTGACACAAATCATGTTTTTTTCTAGCTAAATCATACACATCATCTGTCAGACATTAAACCCTTGTACACTGAAATGGCTCCCATTTCTTGAAACCTGCCAGCCTCCTGATCTTTAAATGCTTGTTTCACACACATTGCAAGATGATCCAGAAATATCCCAAATTAACAGCAATAACCTGCTTACAGCAAGACCAAATGAGTAAAATGGAAGAAAAAGACAGAAACAAAGGCTCTAGAGTGTGAATATCAAAATTATTCATTCCTATAAACTCATTCCCATGTATCCCAATAGCTGACTGTGGTAAGAAGATACATTTCCATCTAAAATATTTCTCCTACCAGCAGTCTCTACTCCCACAAAAAGAAAAATAAAGGGGATACTTTAAATAAATCTATATGCATACCTGTATGTATATACACACACTTAAAACAAACATCAGAATTTCTAATTTAATTCCAGTAAGAAACCAAAGGTTTCCCTTGGAATTTTGCAGAGACCACGCCACATGTTTTAACAGGACCATTCGTAATCAAGCAACATATCAAAGCAGTTCAACATCAGACAAAGAGGTAAGCAGCCTTAAATACACTCCAGCAGCAACCACTTGCTCTTCTGAAAATGTGCAGTGCATGTAAGGAAAATGGAACAAACCAGGAACAGAAAAATATTCATCTTTTCATCGTCATTTCTAGAGAGTAAATCGTATGAGGCACAGCCGAGGGAGCTGGGGGTATTTAGCCTGGAGAAAAGGAGGCTTAGGAGAGACCTTAACACTCTACAACTGCCTGAAAGGAGGGTGTAGCCACCTGAAAGGAGGGGACCAATCTCTTCTCCCAGGCAACCAGTGACAGAAGGAGAGGACATGGCCTCAAGCTGTACCAGGGGAGGTTCAGGCTGGACATCAGGAAGAATTTCTTCATGGAAAGTGTATTTTAGAATTGGAACTGACTGCCCAGGGAGGTGGTGAAGTCATCATCTTGGAGGTGTTCAAGAAAGACTGGACATGGCACTTAATGCTATGGTTTAGTTGACAAGGTGGTTATTAGTCAAAGGCTGAACTTGATGTTTTATACCACCAGAATGTGGAAGCTGGAATTTCTTCTAAACCAGAAGGATTTATAAAATTAAATGTTATTTAGCTATAGGAATCATAAAAGTAAAATGAATGAAATGCAAGATGAAAATGGATGAATGAAAAAATTAATGAAATGGCTGCTAAACGGCCAGACATGGGAAGAATATCCTCAGAAACAGATACAGCCTTAAGTGTTATAAAATATGAAATTTTAACATGTTTTTCTTAAAGCTTCTGGGGTTTGCAACTGCTGAAGACAAGGTGAAACTCTACAATCAGTAGCTCAGAAAACCATCCTTCTCTTATATTTAACTTTTACTTGTGTTTTTAGACCATTGTGGTTTGAGAAAATATAGATTTCACCTATTTCTTAATAGCTTTTTTTGCGGCAAAGGCAATTGTTCTCTCGCTACAGCTTCCATCTACTGAAAGCTGGGGCAGGGGAGGGGAAGGAAACCCATTCTATGTTATATGGAGAAATTCACCTAATAAAATTTTGTAGCATTTCTGGGATTTCAGTACCTCTGTAATAGTTAACCAAGCAGCATTTACTGACCCTATTGAATCCTCTTTCTTTTGTGCTTCAATCCAATAATGGGGCAGATTTTTAAAAAAGCAAAGGAAGAGAAACAATTTACACAAAAGCCACAGCATATTCCAACCAGAAGGGTAAAACCTAAATACACTCAGGCTCATTAGAACAGCCTCATTAGTAGCTGGGCATTGTAAACCAGGAAGAATTGTTTGCCATACCAGTGATTTTCTCCAGAAGACTTAGAAGACTCCCATAAACCACCCAGGACTTTGACAGCAGAAATATTTCAATGTGACCAGAAGAATTAAATTATTCATAATTAATAACCATTACTGAGCAGTGTTCTTTTCTCCTTTATTTACAAACCAGTTTTCTACAAATATATTACTTTAAGGTATTTTCTGAAGATTGTCTAGAAAAACCATGACTTCCATGAAACAGTTGCCTTTGCAATTCATCACATATGAACTGTTCTTTAAGCCACGTCAATGTTTCTTCACTTTAGACAAAGTTTAAATAAAAATCAAACCACAAAACCAAAAAAGGGTAAATATTATTGTGTGTACACACACATTCAATTGCTACTTAGAGTGTCAAGATAAGGAAGAAAGTCACTCCATGGGCTCAAAATATCTCACCAGATTACTAAAGGACCCAAAAGACCCCCTCGGATTACCAAATCTGGCAAGGTGGGGACAAAAGCCCACCTGTTTATGCCAAGGAATATGTACTATGGATACAGCCTGGATGATTACAGCAGTAGCAGACTAAATTGTGAAAGCTTGTGCTAAGAATTGCATGAAAGCTCAGGGAATTTAAAACTTTCTTTTAAAATGTGATTTTTATCTGAATTTTTATTTTGTTTCTTTACAAAAGAAGACCTGTGGCCTAAGGAATGAATATAAGGTCTGTGTCATGAAGGTCCTCAGGAGGTAGGTGCACAAATTCCTGGAAAGCACATGGACTGCAGAAGGATGCCTGGGCAACCAGTGATGCTACTAAACTGACACCCTGCAAAGTGAGGAGATAGCATGCAGAAAAATCTCAGTACCCTTAAGGTGAGGTACAAAACTGCTGGGAAAGAGAAGATGCAGACTTTTTCACCCTCGGGAATGAGAAATCTATGGCAGGGCAGTGGAGCCCTTAATTAGCAGTAATACTGCACTGTTCTAAAGTAGTCCTTCGTAATCATGGATTTACTGGGCACACTTCACCACAAAAGAAATACACAAATTTTGAGAGAAGGAAAAAACCCCATACATGGCAAAACCTCAAACAACAAACCCAGCACACAGTTCTAATCTCAAAGATATTCTCAGATTATTTTGTACTCATCCGTCACACTCAATCACAACAGTCCCCCTAAAAAGGAGGAGTTTTAAAGTAAAAAATTAGAATACCTATCTTAAAACTCCAGTTCAAATCTCTAATATTGCAGGATTAAATCACAGTGTCCTTTGTACCCCACAACCACCTAATTCAGGTGATTCATGGTATAGAACTCAACATCAGCCCTGGAAGACCCAGCAGTTTGCTTCCCCTGAATAAGATTAACAGTGCTGGAAATTTCTAAGCACGTAAGAAATAGTAATTGCTTCTTTATCAGTGCCACAATATTTGATGCTTGCACTGCATAATGCAAGACCGTATGGAGAGCTGTCAAGTAAAGCTGTAGGATCCAGCTGAATTCACGTCAAGCTTCATTCATGTATGTGAATTTATATACAAGTGGATATATCTATATATGGAGAACACGAAGTGCTCCATACATGTTGCATTATCAATGTTGTCAATTAAATTTTCATCCAGAAGAAGTCTACATGTATTGATGGTCACACTGGACCTATTGACAAGTTTGTTCCCAATTACTCCACTGAGGTGAACTGAAGATACCCAGCTGAAGTAAAGATCTATCATCCTGTCTTTATACACTCCATGCCCAGAGCCAAACCAAGAAACTCCCCTGCTCTCTCAGTCTGCTGCTGTCTCTGAAAAGCCATCAGAGAGGACCACCATGTAGCTAGCAGCTGTTTCTTAGACATCTCTAAATGAAAGGTTTTCCCTTTTTTAAGGTGTAGGGATGATAAATATGACTAGAAATAATCTGAAGAGTCCAAGCACACTCGGAGGGAGCAGAAGACATGGCTGTGCTGAGAGGTACATCCAGCTGCTGAGCCTGCAGGTGCATCTGGAGTAGATGGACAGGATGAAAAATTAGAGGTGTTCCTGGGCTGGATACATTTGAGTAATGAGGGAAGTTTGTAAAAGTAAATCAGAGAAAAACATGCTTGGATAAGATCAGTCTAGAGCAAAATAAGACAAACAGGGGAATCAAATCACAGCTGAGATCTCAGAGATGTGAAAAGCAAGTGGAAATAAGAGACCCAAAAAGAGAGAAAGCAAACTATGAATAAAAACTGGCATTGGATATAGTGTGAAAAATTATGAATAGCTAGAAAAAGTGGCAGTAAGAATGGTGAGTGTAAAAGAAAATAGTCCAACTTTAATACAGTAGGACAAACATTAATAAGGAAATTGAAAACTACCATATAATTTTCCAGTTCCCCAAAAAACCTACATCTGATTAGGAATAATTCACATCACAGTTAGGAGAGCCTGAGAAATAAGCATGAACATTACAAACAACAACTAAGTAAAATTCACTATCTTTTCCAGAGACTGTGATTTATAAAGGCTCCAGATATTCAGAGGAACGGGGTGGGTAAGGAGAAGCATCTCACAGGTGCAAAACAGACACTTTCCTAAACTCAAACACATCCAACTTTCCATCCCTTCAGCAACCAAATGCAAACATGAATGCTGTAGGTCCTGAGCAGGGCACCGTGGAAGAACTAAAAATAGTTCTGCCTACAACAAGCACTTGTCTCTACAGGCTCGTAGCACGGCAGTTGAGAAGCACGAGGCGCACTTTCCATCTCCGAATAGAGCATCACATCACATGCTCAGCCACTTGCAGATTAAAACTAGCTGTCTTACAGCTGCGCGACTAGCGAGAGGATTAAAGGAACACATAAAATCCTTGCAAAGATACTTGTCGGTTTAGGATTCTCCAGATACAGCTCATCCCCAAAAAAGCCACAGTGCACAACACATGGCAATATGAAAAACACAGCAAAAGAGGGAAAAAGAATTTGCAAAATGCCCATAATTAAACTAATGTATGTTGTGAATGTGCAAATATGTTTTATTTCATATCGACTCCTAAACAGCATACAGGAGGGGAGCATTAGAGCTGCAGAAGGTTTAGAGGAGATACAGGTGTTTGAAATAAAAAAAAATGGCTCTCTAAATGTTAAATTGGACGCAGAAGCAAGAGCAGACACCAAAGAATGAGTTTTTGCCATGTTCTTGCCAATGTGCATGACCATGTACTTTCTCTACTGCTACCATGGAGAATGCCAAAATTCTTTTGTTTGGATCTTGCTGAAGTGCTGTCACAACAGCAGTCCAGTGAGATAAAAGTGCACTCAAAACTGCAGGCACACTTCAAGCTCAATAACCATTATTTTCTGATAGTTTCCATTTTATTAGAGAAATGTTTCCACATGGAAATGACTTATGTGTGCAAGGAGAAGCCTCTTTCCTAAAGAAGATTATAGCAATATATCAAAGAAAACCCCAAAGAAAGCATCTGGTTGGCCAAAAGAACAGAGTATTTATTTTATTTTTCCTGTTTCTTTTTAATGGTAGAGAGATACATACAAAAGAAAGGAGTCAGAAAACCTGCAGTGAGAAACAGCAACAAGAAGCACTGAAAGGAAAGAAAGGTTAATTACAGCACAAGAAAAGATGCGAGGAATGTGAGGAATGTCAGCAAGTAAATAAATCCATAATCTACAGTCATCATCTACATTCCTCAACTACCTTGAAAGCAAGGATATCTGCCCTTAACATTCCTGACAACAGTAGAGATTTTCAAGGAAGACCCCCTCCTGCTTCATGCTCAGTTTCTGCCAGCACCCTTCTGTCAACAACTGATTACAAGGGAACGTTTCCAAAGGGAGCCTGTATTACCTCTCATAACAGTTTTGTTAATACAAGCTTGTGAATACCTTGGGACAGCCCAGAAAAATTAACAAGACAAAATTCATGTTGTGATCATTGCACTTAGTTGAAAAAAAACCTCAAGGTCATTGCCAAACAATTGTAGGAATGATGCAGTAGATTTCCCCCTCAACACTGCTCTCTACAACATACTGCAGTCTAGCAGCTCATACGGAACAACAGCACGGATCAATAAAGCCAGAGACTAATGTGGTTTTACAGATGTATTTCTCCACAATGGTATCAACATACTATAAAGTAAGAGTTTTACAGGGGAAATGGAAGCTGAGTGATAGAGACAAGAGGATCTAAAAGTCAAGACTTAACAAGTTGGAAACAAACAAACAAAAAACCACTGACAAAAAAACCCCAAGCAAATCAACCAACCAACCAACCAATCAACCAACCAAAAAAAACCCCAAAACCACCAAAAAAACCCTACCAAAATCAAACCATGCAAGCAAAACCCTAACTCCCCAATACAAGTGTACAAGTAAAATTAAGGATATGCCCTCCATCAGGTGACATAACAGAAGTGGACCTGCAGAGCAAAACCATGGATGTTAAGGACCTTACTGACACCCACCCCTTACACATTTTGTGGAGGGTTATTTCAGACTAACTCTAGACTGGTCCTATGAAGTGAGCTTCCAGTAGGGGTTGAGGAAAGTATGCTTTCGTCCATGAAAGAATCTGGATCAAGCTGGGGTGCAAACCAAAATATCGTAAATGGGGAACAACAGAAATACCATTCAGAAGTATAATCCTGAGCCAATGCTAACACAGATTTACCCGAAGTTGCAATATGACTCTGATGCTACATATAAAAAGTCTTGTAAGCCCAGTCTCAAACAACAACAAAAAAGGGAAAGGATGATTCCACAAGCACTGTTGTTTAGAAGACCACTTTTGTATATAAAACACAGCAGTAATTCTCTAAAAATTGCTTTACCACACAAAATGTGATGTACAAAACCCACAACAAATCATCATAGAGAATTATTTCTAAATTGGACGTGCAGAATGCTTTTGCAACACTTGCTTTTGCAAATGAAGCTGATATGATTAGGTAGCTGGGGGCATCTTTTCATGTGACTGAAGAAAATTTTTAACGAAGTGTAGCAGTTAAAACAAGACTATTTTCAATGCCCTTCTATTGCCAAAGGGGGGGACTCCAGCCCCAACTGTCCTCAACAGATTTTACAGTCATCGTAAAATAATAGTTGCAATTACATTAAAAAAAAAAAAAAAGGAGAGAGAAAACTAAGTGTACCTGTATGTTCAATCCAAGCTTGCAGATACATGAAGAGGAGTAGACCAGCTACTCCAAACAGCAGTACAGACACAAAGACTTGTCTTAGGTTCATGACCCTATAAGGGGGCTTCTTTTCAGCTTTCAAAAGGACTCATTGCTCACTTTCCTGAAGTTTTCAGCATGCCTGCATCTTCTTTGGTATCTTCCCCAGAGACACCAACCTGGAATAACAAGAGAAGGAGGTTGTTCTCATGTTACATTTTCATTCTTCACCAGAGACTGTGTAAACAGCATACTATATACAAGCTGGAACTCTCACAAGCTATTACTTTCAATGCTTATATTTCTGCTCACACTCTTGATGTTCTTTCTACCCCCGGATGAGTTCCAAGCAGATGCATTTCTCGAAGTGGCTGAAGAGACCATTCCACCTCCAGAACAGCAAACATCACCTGCTGCCATAACAGAGGGAGGTGATGACCCAAATGAGATCCTTGAGTGTCACACCAGTACCCCACTCTGCCCACCAACCATCACAGCTGGGAAGCTATGGCAAGCAGCTGGAGCCTCCCTGGTGGCTGGGTCACACCCCAAGAGGCTGCCAGCCCCCTGTGATGGGCAGCCCAGCACCTCTGCTTCTGGACTGTATAATCATGTGCCCCTAAGGATGGATCACCCCACGATGCGATCACTCCGCTCACAGAGCCTCAGCGTCAGTTCAGCCAGTGCATCGAGGAGTCATACCATGATGTTCACCCTCAAATAAATCCAAGTTGAGTTTTGCAGGATTAGGAAATGTTGGCATAAGATGGTGTCAGTAACACAGCAGAAAATGAATTAATGGATCATCTTTTCACTCAGCTGTTTTGCAACATGGAGAGGGACTTGTCAGGAACTCAATTCTTGTTACTACGTTTAATGGAAATGAGCTCAAATGTAAGAATTTATCAAAAAGATTACTTTCTTGCGCAACAGTGGGCCCAGAGGAAGTAAGTAATTTACCTGATACCCTGCACCTGCCACAAAGGGGCCATAAAATTCATTTTATAACATCAGAACATGAAGACACTGTGGATCACTAGAAGGCAACTCCTTAACCAGAACGAGAATGTGCTCCCTTTGAAAGTGCATTATTAGAAACTGAAGAGCAGTTGTTGGAACTGGCCTGCACAGGAAAAGAAAATGCATTAAAATTCAGCATAATGGACACCCTTGTCAGTGCATATGACAGAAGTGTCTGATGAACTACCACAAAGAATGCTAAGAAAAACTCAAGCTTTTAAAGGAATACAGCCTACTGGAAGATATTTGAAAGATAAATCTGTTAAATACACAGAAAAACAAAATGCAGGCACTTAACAATTATTCTGAATCATACCAGTACTCCATGTCCCACAAGTTTGTATTTTTTAATAACTCAGCACTGTTACATGTATAATTGCTGAGCTTCTAAAAATACAATACACATAAAGCTTAGCAGGATCTCCCATTAAAACCAGCTGTTGAATGAACAAAGTAACTACATTAGAAAGACAAAAAAGATTTCAAGAACAACAGAACTGTTCAGGACTTTTCAGATGTTTTTCCAATTCTGTGCCATTAAACTATGTACTTCTCTTAAGCACAAACTTGCCTGCAGAAAATGTAAGCCATGGTTTAAATATTAATCATTTTATGTGTAATTGTTCTGCAGAAGACAGATAGCTAGACATTAACAGAATGTAAATGTTCTGTCTGAAGTCTTTTTTGTAAGAGTCATGAGGCAACTGGTTCGAACCAGGCACATGAAAGGCAAGTGAGAGAGGCTTTATTCCACTTTGCTCTTTCTGCTTTGATTCTACAGAGAGGGAATTCCCTGTATGTTATATACAAGAACCTGTTTGCAGCTATTGTGATGATGCACAGGATTGGAAGGAAGCTGTGAAGATTGGGCAAAAGCAAAGAAAATGCTTGGGGAATGCTGTGAAATGCTTTTTGTATGGGTGTTACAGGTGTGCGTAGTGGAGCCTCCTTTCAGCCAGCCCTTCATTAGCTGGTATCACTTGCACCTTCTTTTCCTACAGTGCCTTCTCTCAGCACTCTCAGACCTGCAGTCTTTATCTATGCTACAAGGCTACTTAGGACTTTGCACTGAACTTCAGTGCTGCAGCAAATGCACTGTTTGCATGTCTTCAGAAGTCACTCTGCTGATGAGACAGAAGCTTCCCAGTGTAAGCAATGCTTCAAGAACCACTAGTCATAGATCCAGTGAGTACAAACCTCTTCTGTTTTCCCACAAACAAAAGCCGTGTTGTTCATGTAACAGGACATTGACAGCAGCTGGATTAGGAGGGAAAAAAAAGGCAGCAAATAAATAAGACATGAGTGTCTGAATAAGAATCTTTGAAATTAATTACTTAAATTAGAGGTACTAGAAAGCAGGAATCAGTTTCTTGCTGTTTGGGATGCACAAGCTCCTCTCATAATAAAAAGGTGAGGAATCCAGACACACACATTAACGGTGCATGTTTCCAAATAAGCCCACTTTTGTGATGTTACTTTCTTCCATCTCTGACTACACAAACATCCCATATATTCAGCCCTTCTTTCTGAAAAACAGTGTCCTTGAGTGGGCAAGAAAAGCTTTCTCAGGCCACATGGACGATGCTGAAAGCAAAGTATCTCGCACCATATCTCCCTTAACATTTCTGACACTTGTAGGCTGGCACTGCTGCTCCCTCCAGCCACTTGCTCTCATCCTCCCTGACTGCCCAACTCTTGCCACCACCATGAGGGCGTACTGACCAAGTTTAACAAATTGCAGCCCACAAAGAATTTACCCAAGGAAGAGTGGCAGTGGTTTTTCCTGTAGCAGGAGCTGGTATCACATACATCCATGACCCATGACAGCATAGGATATAGAGCTGACCTTGCCCAAACACCATCATGCTTGCATGCAGCACTGTCTGCAAGCCTTGAAAGGTGATGATGCAGATGCGCAGTAAAATAAGGAGCACTTTTAAGCAATTTAATCTGTTAATAAGAAAACAGATGTTTTTCTACTAGGTTAGTTTTGGTTTTGAGTGGAAAGAAGTTTGTAAAAGGAAACAGCAGTTCAAGGTGGTTTGTTTTTTTTTTTTTTGTTTTGAGCTAGCAAACACACCCTAAGGCAAATTCACTCCACCATCACAGTCACTACAATTATCTTTGTATCAAGAGTTTACATGCTGCTTCCAATTAGTTTAATTTATTTAAATTTAATTTATACGAAACTGTATCCTTCATTTACATGTTGGCTAAGTTTTAAGATTGGTTTTAAACAGGAGTAACACTACTCTTAATTAAGATTACTGATTTTAGCTCAGGTTAGAATCTAAATACATCAAACCCAACTCTTCTGCTACCTTATAAGATTTTAAAGGCTTTTCAGCTTGAATGAGTAGTTTAATTTATTTAATACAGTGATTTGTAACCCACATATGAAAAAATTATAGTGACATTTAAAAAAGTCTGTGTCTGTGAGTCTTCTAGTAGAACTTGAAAAATGGCTGCACAACACTGACAAATTTGCTTCTTTTGTATTAAAAAGCAATGGCCATGGATTACACTCTCAGGCATCCTGGGCAAGAGGAAATACCTGCAAATATTCTTCAGTCAAGATAAATGCTTTCTTGTGGCTGTGAAGAGCCAAGAAGCTGTTACTTTCAACCCAAGTATTTTCAAAAGAGATCAGCCATATCCAGACAGAAGTTCAGCATCCCTGCTCGAGCTGTCAATCTTTTTTTGCTCCCTGTTCTGGGAGACATGGCTCCCTTGGGTGATACCTGGACCATCCTACTGGATGGTTCTTGCTATGAGGGAACCATAAAGTAGCCCAGGAAACTGCTCTGTGCCTTACGCCTATGCTGAACTAGATTCTTGCTTTTGCCCAACATCACTCCCATCTCTTTGGGATGTATGGACCCCAATGTTCCACATGTTTCAACAGAAGCCACACACCCCGAAATTTCAAGTTCTTTTGAAGAAACTTGAAGAAACTGGAGAGAGACTACTACATATCCTTATCTGTCAGGGAGAAGCAGTAAGTGTGGCAAACAATAGCACAACGTGCCTTAGATGACAAACACAACAACAATTTAGACATTTTACAGGTCTAGAGTCATTCACTTCTGAGTCCAAATTGTTTAGCATTTGTCAAATATTAAGAATTTCAAGAATCCTCATTCCACTGATATAAAATCCTTGCATTTTCCCCATTGTGTTTTGGGTTCAAATAGGTACATTCCTGTACAGGCCAACATAAGCAATTGAAATAACACAGCCACCCGAAAATGGGGAAGAGTGCACCTCCTGCTTTTGGCATGATTCCTCCTTTCAGTACATCATCCAACTTTTTCTTCCTTGCAATCAAATATACCTGCAGCTGAGGAGAGGCACCTCAGCACTCAGGTACCATTCCTGGCTCCTTCTTGTTCTAGACCACACAAAACCAATGGCATCTGGTCAGTATGTCTGACTGACTTTAGATTTCCTTGCCACTGTGACCCTCACCATCACCTAGTTCCAAAATCAAGGACATATGACATATAAATGCAAAATATTAGGTTGCCTCAAACTATTTAGAAACCTTTCTTTTTAATTCCAGCTTTTTTTTTGCTTCACCTGGAAAAAAAGAATATCAAGAAGCAGGGTTAACCAGCAGAATACAGATGAAAAATCCCAGACAATCTTTATAATGGTCAAAGCATTCGTATTACTGTGGGATAGCACAAATTTCCACCCACTCAGTATCTCCTTAGACACAACTGAATTAATGAAAACAAAATGAGAAAAATAACACAGAAAGCTACTGCAACTGCACAGTTTTGTTGTTTTTTGTTTTTTTTTCATTTTCTTCCCTCCTTCCTTACCTCAAGAAGCACTACACTTTCTGATAACTCCACTGGAGTTATCGTGGCAAGAAAATTTTGCAGTGAGGAATGTTCTCCTGGACACTGGCCCAGACTACTTTCAGCTCAGTCAGTGGAAGGAGGCAAGGATATCTTCTCACTTCAATGCTCCCCCTCCTCCCTCACTTCTCATCTGTTAGCTCATGTCCCACTTCACACGCAGACGATCCTCCAGGATCACCTTTCCACTGTCTACATCTCAACTTTCTGGCTTCACAACAACTAGCACAAGGCAGAGCTCCAGCTCTCAACAATGCTTGCACAGTTCCTCATATCAGGCAGCGCTACTTTTCGTTCTGGTTTATTACAAAGGTTGCTAGAAATAAACATTCAGTATTTGCCGTTTTGTATCTCCATCAAGTTACGCTGCTATGGCTGGGTGAAGACAAAGGCCTTACAGAAATATGAAGTAAGTGAGTAAGCAGATCAAGATAGTCAAACAGTGGTGCCGAGAACGTTTGTAAAGATTAAAAAACTGAACCAACCAACCACTCATCAAACACCCCCCAGAAGAAAACCCAAACAACAACACCCAAAAATCACCCCAAACCAAACCGAAATTCCCATAATGTAGTTTTTCCTGTCCATAGGAATTTACTAGGGGAATACAAACATCATACAGGCCCACTGTTACATCAGTCCTGCTGACACCTCAGCAACTTCTTCACCTGAAGAGCTGCTTATAAGAAGGCTGTGTTAAAGTGTAATTGAAGACACCATCTGGCCTGCCCAACTTTTATTACTGGCAATAACAGAAGATTACTACCTACCAACATTGCAAATCAAGTTAAGAGAATTCTGTTAGAGTTCCATAAGACACAAATAATGAATTTTTTTAAATGATATAGATAGGGATTTCTCTTCAAGGGAGAGAGCTGTTTTTATCAAAGTGAGCATTCTTCACTTACCCATTGCCAATTATGAAACAACAGAGCCCCTTTAAAAAAATAAAGCTTAAAAATTTGAAATTTTAACAGCAGTCAGGAAATTCCAAGCATCAACATCACCAAAGCAACTTCCCACCCAGTCAACCTGTACATATTTAACATTTTTCAACTTCATTCTCCCTTGTTACATAGAAGACCACAATGTTGTTATAGCAATTACATTTTCTTATAAATGCACTTTACAGCATACAACATATTATACAAAATTAATAACATGGCAAAGAAAATATGGTTTGCATTTGATTTCGCCATTTTAATCTATTAACATCACTAGGTCCTCATTATCCTTTCGATATATTTCCAAAGGAAAAAAATCCATTTAATGAAACAATGGACGTAAGCAAGACTCACTGCTTCTGAGAACACAGTGCACCGCTTACCTGGTCCTGCTCCTCAACCGTAAATCCTACTATACTTCAGACCATGTTGGCTTAATGCACATAGCAACTTGCCTCAGACACTTGTAAGTTAATTTAAAGCTGCAGTTCTAAACAAACAAAAGTTATGCTTGTGTTAAGAACACATAAATGCCAAGTTGTCCTACCCATGTGTATGCAGGTTGACACATCAGCATCATGGAAAGTTTTGGTTACTTACAGAGAATAGAGAAGACACAGAAAGCGTCAAGTTTGGAACTTCACCAGTTCACCAGGATGTTCACTTCCAAGGGTTTCATTCTACAGCTGCTGGACATCTCACTTCAAAAACGAAAAAACATTATTATTAATAACATTTCCCAGCCAGGACCGAGGGACCTCAGCAGAAAAAGGCGAGTTTGGCATGCTTAGCTCTTTCTTACCTGTCTGAAGCACCCCTGGGAGTCAGTGAGCAGTCCCATGGAAGTCGCCTGGATTTTGGGAAGTTAAACAAAAACACTGCTCCCAAGACAGCAACTTGATGGTCCTCAGTCTTCTAACAGGATTATAGGTGGGATTTCTTCCCACTCCCAGGATAAGGAACATTAGCAAAAGGACTGTGTCAAAGCCAGATCTTCCCTTTTCTGAACTGCTGAAATGACACAGTCTTGTTTACGGACTGCAGTGAACCGAGGTGCTATCAGCATGCCAACAAGACTCGCAGCCTGCCCCAGTCATTCACTCTACTGCTAGAAAACGCACAGGCAAAATACCAGCCCATTTTGTTATTCTGGAGACGTGCCACGAATTCCCGATTCCCGGCGTGTGACGACGGAGGGGTGTGTGTGGGTGTGGGGAGTCAGCAGAAAAGTTGCTCGCTGTGCGGAGCGGAGCCCCGCGCGGTGCCGCAGCTGGGGCTCTGCCATCCCCTCAACTTCTGGGGACGCGCCGCATCCCCTCGGGGCCGCTCCCGGCGCTGGAGCCCCTCGCCACGGACACGCCGGGGCCCGGGGCTCACCCTCGTCCCCCAGGGCCCGTCCGCCGTGCCGCCGCCGCCTCCCGCTGCCACCGCCGCAAGTCCC